>JAUMHB010052604.1:0-16182 GCA_032359685.1 Pittosporum tobira
TTCTCAATGTATTTAGTTATTATCTGACGACCAGATTTCCATGAGACTTGGAGTTGGAAATTTGGGGGCGTCACACTCATCCTCCTCCATGCCAATTGTACTCTGAATAATGCATGTTTTTTACTCAATAGATCATCTATAATATTATTCATGCTCTTGAATTAACCCTCATCATAAATATTAGCACAAATATGCAAATCACAAGCTAGTTTAGGACTTATACCTTTAGCTTCCCAAGTAGTACCATGTCTCTCTTGCATCCCCTTCTTTGATCCCCTTGCTTTTGATCACCCAATTTATTTCAACTAGGGCTTCACTTAGCATGATGGTGAGCATATGATTTTTCTAGGATTTTTAAGCATTATTTTGGCTAAGGTTTTGACATTTTTCTTGCTATTGGTTCTTCTCTTTTCTCTCTCTATATTTCCTTGCTTGGAAAAGGAAAGATGAAGTGCCAATACTCCCTCCTTGGCCGAATATTATTAAGGAGGAGGAGTGGTTTATGGCGTTTGCTTAGGCCACACATGTTTGCTTGGTAGATACTTTACTTGGTTAAGTAGCCCATTCCATATTCTTCCAACAAGGCTCTATAAGCGTGTCACTTGACTTGGCCATGTAGCCGCTCTTTCTACCATTCATGCAACTTACCAAATAATACAAAATAACAACATTCATTTCCTCCCCAATTCCTTAAAAATCCGGCCACCATATTTTCTTAAGAAGTACTTTAGTTCCTCTATTTTACTAATTAAATCTCTTGTGCATATTAATTAAAATTCTAAAGTAGCATACCAAAAATAATTGATTCTCAATTGAAATAAATCCTTAGCACAAACTTACATTCTTCCAAACTCCAAATATTTGCAAATCCTATCACTCAATTTTAATTTATAACTCACTAAAATAAATAACACCATTCTTCATTTATCAAAATAAATAATTTACTTAATTCTCTATCTTGAAAACCCGGGGTGTCACACCATGCATGAGACTAGATTTAACATGATGAATAACCCAATAAAAGTACTATTTTTGATGGTCTAAATCTTAGTTTTAATTGAGTTATAATGTCCATTTTAGATGAACTTGTGCTCTACATGAAGTAGGAACAACCTAAGAAGGTTGAAATAAAAAGTGTAAGCATTTCTCGCATGTATGCAGAAAATGAATAGTAGATTTCAGCTCACTTCCGAAAATTATATAAAATAATCTACATGTCCATTGCCTCTGAAATTATTACAGAGAATAGTTAAACAAGTCTAGTTTATGTCTACCAAGTTTCAGCTAAAAAGGATATTATTTGGTATTTTAATAAATTTTCGAAAGTTGACTGCAGAAACTTTCTGTATAAACAGAGGATTTTCGAAATTTGCTCAATTTTGAAAAATGATATCTCTTTCGTAACAAGTCAGAATTTAATTATTGTTGAGTCAATGCGTAGCTCTAGACGTTTAGAATTTGTTAAAAATAATTATGTTGCTTGAAAGATTTTTATAGTATAAGTTGTTCATGCTTAAGGACAAGAGGTACAAAAGATAATTTGTAGTAAGAATTTCCCATCTTTTATGAGGGGAAATAATTTAATCATAAAGTGGACGTTATAGGGAGCAAAGAAATAAATTAGAAAAGACTAAATTTAAAGTTATTAATAAAGAAGTATTTGATGTTATAGGAAACTGTGTAAAGGCCGAGAAAAAGGCAAAGACCGACAAACACGTTTTTGGAGTAAGTTATAGCGCTAGCAAAGCAAATACATCTTTACTCGATTCCTTTTCACGTGTAATTTATTGTTTCATTGCATGTGCTCTCGAGTTATGATTTGTGAATGTGATTTTAATTATTCATGCTCGAATGAAAGTGTAAAGTTTGCTTTTAAATAAAGAAATTTTATAATAGGCTATGTGCTGAGGCTGTGTTGCTAGGCTACAGGTCGGGAATGAGTAAATGTCTGCATGGCATGTGTGTGTTTTTATCCCTACAATCTTGAATGTTGAATTAAATATTATGAGTTTTCAAGAAATGTTTTATATGAAAGTTTTACTCAAAATATTATTTTTGGTTAGATTTGACAGTGATGTACTTGTTGAGTATTATTCGCTAATACTTGTTATTCTTTTAAATATTTTACAATTAAAATAATTTTAAAATATTTTACAATTAAAATAGCACCGAAAATGAAGTATTCGATAGATTTTAGACGACTTTACAGTTAAAATAATTTTAAAATATTTTACAATTAAAATAGCACCGAAAATGAAGTATTCGATAGATTTTAGACGACGAAGAAAAACTGGAGATTTATCTAATCTATAATCTGAAGAAGAATTAATGTGTGTTGTTGAATTATAAATGTTAAAAAAAAATCTTATTTGTAATTTATACATTCGGTTGAATTACAATAAAAATACGTAAAATTCTAAAAAATTATAAAATAAAAAAATATTAATATTAATATATTAAATATTGAAGTGAGAAATCGAAATGGGGAGTCACATGGAGGCTCGAGGGACAAATTTTTGTCTTGGAGATTGACAGCACCCGAGAAATAGAGGAAAAAGAAGATGGTAGTTTTCTAGAACTGGCAAGGCAATTCTATAACGTAAAGGCGTCTTAAATGGCTCACATAATTAATTGGCTAAATTCGGACAAAGACTCGTTCGAGACTGAAGCCAAAATTGTTCCTCATCTTGTTTCTTTATACAATACCGATATATAGATTTGAATCTCCGGACCGGAAGAGGAGGGGGGCGCACTGCGCACACTAGAGACCAAGCCCATGTCTTCACTAACATGCACCAGATTAACCCTGCTCACAGCAGTTGCAGTCGTAATTCAGATCATCGGCCTCTTACTCTTCGTTCTAGGTTTCTTCCCCGTCAAACCAGCTCTTTCTGGTGTCAGGTAACTTTCACTCTTTCCGTGACAAATCAATTTGTAATTCGAACAACTTCCATTACAATCCCTATGTTTTATGTTCGTTTGAGTTCTTCCAAAGATATGAATACAAGTCCAAAGGTCCAAACAATGTTTTATCATAAATTGGTTTGATGTGGACACGGAGATACACTAAACTACGATGTTTTGTGAAGAATGCGTGAGAAAATGATATTATTTTGTTAAAAATGCTTGTTTTATCTAGTTTGAGTGCATTGTAGTTAATTTCTCACTTTTTTGCTCATTTAGCGGTCCGGAGAGTTTTCGTTCGCCTGTTTGTCGTCCGGTTGAAGATCAGAACGTGACAAGCTTGTCTCCTGATCAGCTGAAATCATTATATTTGGTTAGTATTTTATTAATTTGTTGATTTTTTTTTAATTTTTTGCTGTTGCGGTTATGTTATTAGCTGTTTTTGATCTGTTGTTGATACTTGATGAACCTTGGTTTTTTTGTTCAGTCTTATTGGTGTACCGTGTGGATGGATCCAAGTGTATGATTTATCTGTTTTGCGACTAGTATATAACTTGAAGTAACTGAGAAAAGAAATAATTAATACTCACATGTTCTAAATTAGATATACATTTATAAACAATGATTGTTAAGGGAAGTTTTGTATTTACAAACATATCCTTAAGATTAGTTAGTCATGTAGTCTAATGGCATGAGATATACTTAATATGTGGGGATTTGGGAACTTCATATTACTTTATAGTCTAATTTTGGAACAGACTTACTATCTCTAATTTTGGAATGGTGGAAGTAACATATAACTTCCTATAGCTGCAATTATACGCACACACGCACACACGCACACACACACCTGACACACCCACTTCAAAAGAAGTAATCATTTATACTTTTGGAATGTCTGATGGCTCTTTGTGGTCGCATTCTCCATTTTATGGACATCAGCATTAACTTTATATGATAATTTGAAAAGACCAATTATTCTTCTCCTTCTATGACTATATTTTCTGAGGCTTTGTTTGGAATGTGAAAATGGGTGATAGAAAGGAAATGAACTGTGAAAGAAAATGAAATGCTACTTAAGAGTTCTGCAACAGTGCAACCATTTCACAAACGTGTGCATGGCATTGTACTTGTCCATTAAGAGGAATTTTTTTAGTTTATTTTTTCCTTCTTATTTTCTTTTTCCTTTTTTATTCCTTTCGTTCATTAGTTCTAGGTTGAAGACCAATTCTTAAGCTAATTAGTTTTTATTATGCAGGAACTTTCAGAGATCCCACCTTCATTTGATCGATTGATATTTATGGTTTGTATACTTTGTGAACATTATTGTGAAAGATACTCTGCTGGAAACAATGTCTACATATAATCTATTATTGTTGTATACGAGCATAAACTCGTCTTTTATCATTGTGGCTGTGTCAGGTAGGTTATTGATGGCCTTCCAGCAGAATTTATTCTTGGTAGGGATGATCAGCCTCCACCAAAACTTTTCAAGGAGTCCATGCCTTATACTCAGTCATTGTTGGCTAAGGGAATGGCAACTGGGTATCATGCAAAGGCGGCACCTCCAACTGTCACAATGCCTCGTTTGAAGGTGGTTAAATTAGTCACTTTGCTAAATATATATGACATAATTCAATATGAACTACATTTGTCTCCTAATTCTGTTGATCTGAACAAGCAGGCCATGGTCTCTGGATCAGTTGGGGGATTTTTGGATGTTGCATTCAACTTTAATACTCAAGCTCTTTTGGATGACAATCTTATTGGTTTGTTGATACAATTAAACGAACTTATCGAGCTTTTTCACATATTAGTTTGATTAATTTTCTGAATTTGGCTATTAAATTAATTACTTTCTTACTGTTTCTGTTGCAGGACAATTTCTTAAAATCGGTTGGGAAATGGTGATGCTTGGTGATGAAACTTGGCTTAAGTTGTTTCCAGGATTATTCACAAGGCATGATGGAGTTGGTAGTTTCTTTGTAAGTACAAAAGATTAAAAGATTAAACAAGTACAAAACACATAAAAAAATGAAAAAGAAGTTGGTAGCATGTGATGCCATTAATGCCTTACATCCTTCTTATAACAAAGTATTACCAGGTTTTCCTCTTCTTCTACATTGCTGAATTTAAAAATGAATCCCTGGGGTATCTGTTATATTTGAGATGCTAATTAAACTCATTGCATTAGTTAACGCCAATATGTTTATCCTTATTTGTTTTACTTATGCATACATATAATATAAATTTCTCTCTTGGTACCTAGAGAATGTCACAATTGAATTTTGTTTTCTTCAAAATGCTTGTCACTCGTTCAAAATCAAGGGAACACTAGACTGAAGGCCGTAACTTGTGTACAGGGCTCCCGAAACTAGCAGGGTTGCGGGAGGGTCAGTTGTATGCAGCCTTACCTCTATTTATAGAGAGGCTGTTTTTGTAACTTGAACCTGTGACCCTCAATGAGTGAGCACTTGATCGTCGTGCCACACATGACCTTCCAAGGGATAATTAGACTTTAAAAGAAAATAAAAAAAATCAGAGGAACATCTGTGCTAAGATACTATACCTTTCTGATGAGGTTCACTGTCAATATAAAGCACATATATTTATGTTGGAGCATGTGAAGGGTAATATTGAGAAAATTGCTTCATTTGTGATCATTTCAGTTTTCAATAATTGACTTTTTTTAATTTGCAAGAGCTCACCTTTCTTGTCTTATCAAGAGTACACAATATTGGAACAGCCACAACTTAACTTTCATTTCCATTACAAAGATTGTCCCTTTGATCTTTAATGTTGTCCTCTGAAATGTTGGTATTTTTATCCCACAAAGATGGACATGTTCAATCATTCTGAGATGAAAATATAATTATTTTTGAAACAGTATTGAACTCAAGAGTGAAGGCTTTGGTGAATGGTGGAAGTGTTTTGCTTAAATGGAAAATGTAGTTACAAAACTTATAAAATTATGTGTCTAACATAGTCTTCACAATTTGAGCAAAGATAAATATTTTTCTTTTGGTCTTCACTCCCCATGTGAGTCAAGAAGTATTAAACCTTGAGGTGCAAGGGAGTTATAATTTTTCGCACAAATTATGAGTTAAAGATTTATGTGATATTCATTGGGGAAACATAATCCCTCTGCACCCACCTCGCCCCAGCCCCCTGAAGGTCACTATTATAATATTGCTCTTCATTTTGAAAATGGAACACGATCACTAGTGTTTGCCGTTTCAGTTCATGATTCTTGTCACTAATATGGATTTCTGTGATGGTTTACTTCTGACATCTCCTTGAAGTAGGATATTAGGGCTTCTTGGACCTTTTTTTCCCTCTTTCAGGTTTAATAATATATATTGGCTTGCTTAATGTTCTATAAGTTTAGATTTTAAAGTGGTGAATATTCTCATAATGACGGGCTTTCTACAGTATTTTGTTAGTTCCATTTTTTTTATTGATTAGGTCTTTCTACAGTATATAACATACTAACGTGTAAAGTTAATTATTGCGCAGGTCAAGGACACTGTGCAAGTGGATCATAATGTCTCTCGACATTTGAATGATGAGCTTGACAAGACTGACTGGAAGCTTCTGGTACTTCTATTGCATGGATTAAATTTTGATTGCTATAGTAATGCATATGTGAATAGATATGCACCTCAACATCGTTTCCTTCATGTATTGAATGCGTTGTATTGTGCTGAATGCTGATCTCTTTAATTTCTAATTTATGTGAAAGTCCCTATAAGTAATCCACACTTCACTTTTTTTCTACTTACCAACACAAGAGGAGGTTGGATTTTCTGATTTATTAAGCTTACGGTGATTCATTTAATGTTCATTACAATAGTGGAGATGCCTTGTAGACGTTTCACTGTGATGTCCCTGATTACTCTCTGAATTTGCTCTCTCAGATTCTACATTATCTTGGCTTAGATCACGTTGGACATACTGGTGGGCGCAATAGGTAATACTGCCTTTAGCCTTATGTCAGATGCGGACAACCGAGCATTGTTGACTTTTGAAAAAAGTTATATGAATTTATTTGATTAGAGTCAATACAATTGTGAAAATCTGTAATCATTTGAAAAATACTGTTGGTTACAAAAAATAATTTTTCAAAACTCGAATGGATTCATGTTAATTTGAAAATGTTCAAAGTTGACTTTTCAAGAGTCAATAATACTCTTATATTTTGAAACGGAGGTAGTATTAATCATCTTTCAGCTAAGTTAGCATTTTTATTTTCAGTATTCTGATGGGCCCAAAACTTAAAGAGATGGATGAAGTTATTAAGAAGATTCACTCAAGTGTGGCCCAGAGTCGAGAAAATGCTATAGGAAGGACACTCTTGGTTTGTGCTGCTTTGTTCTAGCTATCTGGTATAATCAGTGTCTAATTATTGCATCGTATATAAGTGCAAGGACTCTTTTGAAAACTTTCCAGGACCTTTGGAATGATTTATCTGGTTCAACTATATATTCAAATTGTTCTTCACTTTATTATTACTAGAAACAACGGCACACCCAATGGTTGTGAAGGTCTTCCCTAATTTTTTGACGGTTACTTTTTATTTTGTTGGAAGTTACTTTTATTACTTTTTAGTTTTAACTTAGAGGGTATTTTTGACATAAATTGTGACAGAGCTTCCACTTTCGGTAACACCAAAAGTAACTGTAAAAATTTGCCCTCACTTAATATAAATAGATATATTATTATTATTATTATTAGTTTATTTTATTTTTAATTTTTAATTTTAATTTTTTTCAATTTTTTACACATTTTGAAATTCAATGAAAATATGCTCCACAAAATTGCACTAATATGATTTGCTAGAATGATCAAAATTTCGGTGTCTGTAGGGTATTATATTATTGTCTCTGACTTTCATGGCTGAAGTTATTGTTGCTAAATTCCTTAAGTTGTGATTGTATTGAACTGGTTTATTTTTTATCCAGCTTACGGCTCTTCTAGAAGTCGCCTTTCCAAAAGTTTGAAATTGACTGATGTAATTTTTGTGTCACACTTCATTTGTAGATGGTAGTCAGTGATCATGGCATGACTGAAAATGGTAACCATGGGGGCTCTTTGTACGAGGAAACTGACTCTTTAATGCTGCTTATTGGTCTTACCAACTATGATTATGCATCAACCAACTATAACACAGTTTACCAGGTATTTGAACTTTAAAAATAAATTTCTTATTCAAGCCAAGTATTTTTGGAGAGGCTGAACTTTTAGAAGAGATGCCTAAAAATCACTCATATCTTTTTATTTCATGTTCACTTATTTTGGTAGTCCAGGTTGACATTGCTCCAACGTTGGCTCTCCTTTTTGGTGTCCCGATACCTAAAAATAATGCTGGCGTCCTAGTTGCTGAAACGTTAAATTCTTTGACAGGTTTGATTTTGAAATTTACTATCTTTAACATAATTTTCACCATGTAGGAAAAGGAATTGATTTTTTTTAAGAGCAAAACAAAAAGGAAGAAGAAGAAAAGCTTGATGAAGATATGACCTTGCTCTGAACCCTGAAGCTCCAGGTTTATGGGATTAAGGGTAATACTTGGTTAGTTACTTATTAAGCTCTTTTAGGGGCTAAACAAGATTAGCATGATGTATACTATAAAGTTCTCAGCTATATCGAAGACAAAATTATATGGGATTGCCATTTCTATAGGCTTCGTTTTCCTTCCACAAGTTCCTCTTGTGTGAGAGTGATGTGTGTTCTGCCTTCATGTGAGATGGGGGCTATTGGAACTAGCAAAAATCTTTGTGAAAATGCCACCTGCCGAGAAAGAATGTAGATTATATTTTTGGCTTGACCTGGACTGGAGATAGTACCAATGGATTTTGCATTTGAAATTTTTTTCTTACTTGTTTAGAGATGGTATATTTAAGCTTTTATACACCGTCCTGAAAAGACGTCCTAACATTGCGCTATTTTGTCTCACAAATTAATGACTTGTCCGTCGTTCTTTTTGGGAAGACCAAGTATAAGATATCAAAGTAAGACAAGAAAAGCGGAGCTTGTGGTTTCCTTATTATTAGAACTACAGTTGATTTTCTGTATTGAAGTCCTGCTTACAGTACAGCTTAAGCATTTTATGCTTAAATTCCACATCCATCTCTGTGTTTGTCTTATTTTGTTTACATGTTACAGTGGACCAACAGTTAAGGGCATTGGAACTAAATTCTTGGCAGTTATTCAGGCTACTTCAAGTGCAATTACCTGATTTATCATGTGGTGTCACTGAGAATGATCATGGGTATGGGACCAGTAAATGTGATGGAAGTTTGGAGGAGATCTTTTGTTGCTTGTATGTAAATGCGGCAGTTCTTCACAAGTCCTGGAAGTCTAATAAATTGTCCAGGTTGTTTATTACTTTTAACGAAAAATTGATCGAATTATTTTGGATAAAACGCTGAACGTTATTTTGCTCTTTTCTCATAATTTGTAGTAGGTCTAATAGCGGTGATGACTACAGCAGGACACGTTTGGCGTACCATGAATTCTTAAGAACCGCAAGTGAGTGGTTGTCGCGCAGAGCAACCGATGTAAGTGTGTGTGCTTAATATCAATAAAAAGTTATATGATTAATTCATTTTTCTAATGTTGTAAATACTGTGATATATTGCAGAAACCTGTTGGCCTACTTGCCTTTGGGGTGACGGCAATGATCCTGTCATCTTTAATTCTGCTAAGCCTTCTTTACCATTTAGGTCAAGAAGTTCGTACGAGTGAAAAAAGTCTCCCCTCTCACATAACTACCTGGACGCACAGGTGGCATTTAGATGAGACTTTTATTCTGGCTAGTATCTTGATCCTTATTTTAGGTATGGGATCTAGTTCTCTCATCGAAGAAGAGCAATACATATGGCATTTCCTGACATCCACATTCTATTTGATATTTCTCCGAAAAGCAATACAGTCCGTCTCAGCGGGGACCACACAAAGGAATTTTATCAAAATTTTCTCTACAATTGTTATTCTAATTTCTGGAAGGATTTTGAGAGGCTGGCATCAAGGTGGTGTTAACTGGACTTATCTTCCTGACATTTCTAAGTGGCTCGAGGAGGTTGGGACCACTTACGTAAAATCAAGCCAGCTGGTTTCTGTAATCCTAGTTATTGCCTTGAGCTTTTATGCTCTTTCTTTTTCACGGTCAAGGAGAAGTATTGTCATGGTTATTGGATTAATATTATTATTTCCTGGCTTACTGATTCTGCAGCATATGATAAAATATCAGAACAGTGAATTTCCGGTATCCAGTTACGATGCTACCCAATTGGTACAACTAATTTATGCAATTCTAGGTTCTACTACGGTGGGGATTGTTATTGGATTACCATGGATTATGCCCGTCTGGAATCCTAAGACATGCAAAAGCCATCTTTCTTACTCGTCATTAGTTGTCCTTGTGGGGATCAAGGATTTGATATATGTAATTGGTTTGGGATATGTTGTCTGCTGGTGCCTTATACAATTGCTGCTACAGCAGCCTGTAAATTCAACGCCGATTTGGTTGCTTCTTGTACAGATCTTCGCAAGCATGTGTTTTTCTCGGAATAGTGACCCAAATCTTAAGCAGTGGGTTGAGGTTCGTTCTAGGAATTAAATGTTCTGTTATGGCTTGGTTTTCCATATTGTATATGTTGAAAAGCATGTTAATAACGCTAATACGATGACCAATCTTTGTTTCTTTTAATTTTTACTATCAACTTTTCTGTAGGTTGCTGCTCTATATTATTTGGGAATGGCTGGCCATTTTGCACTTGGAAATACCAACACTATAGCTACAATAGATGTTGCTGGAGCCTACATGGTACCTCACCAATTCCCTTCCCACCACCAACAAAAAAAAAATACTTTATTATGTGTTGATGTTGCTATCACCATTTTTATTTCTAATAATTTTTTTTTGTTGTGGTGGTGTTGGTAATTTCAAGGGTATCTCAAGCCACTCGACAATACTTTCTGGCATCCTAATGTTCATCATCACCTATGCGTCCCCCATGTTAGCTATACTAAGCATGTTGATTAATGTCTCCATGAAGGGCACAAGCTCCCTTGTGAATTCTCAGGACATGGATCTCCAGCATTTCCTCAAGTTGACTCTTGGCTATCCTTGTCTGGTTCCGTTGGGCTTGAACTCCATTCTTTTGGTTGCATACACCATCATATTGCTGTTAATGAGGAACCATCTATTTGTTTGGAGTGTCTTTTCACCAAAGTAAGTCTTACTAAAGCCAGACTTGTGTTTACTTGTGCATATCTGTAAAATTTGTGAAACAAAAATTGCCTTTAGTAGTGCTTCTTTGGCAGCTCGAAGAGATGGGGAGGGTAAGTCCTAATATGATAGTGCTTGTTCGAACAAACCCAGATATTTCTTTTTCTGATGTTCCTTTATACTAC
Source organism: Pittosporum tobira (assembly GCA_032359685.1). Lineage (NCBI taxonomy): Eukaryota > Viridiplantae > Streptophyta > Magnoliopsida > Apiales > Pittosporaceae > Pittosporum > Pittosporum tobira. The sequence continues at coordinate 11,323 of JAUMHB010052604.1, forward strand.
CTCCGTTGCAAAATCAGATATAATTATTCCTTTTTGGTATGTTCCAAAATTAGAGGTAAGTTTCTATTTTAGTACCATAAAACACCATGATATTTTTTATTACCATTTCATTATAAATATAGATGAATTTTAGATCTCTAATAAACTTCTTCTAAAAGCACTTCCTTTTTATATAAAAATTGTAACCGAATATCTATTTTTAAAAACGGTCATTTTTTTAGAGTTTTTCTAATTTTGGAATGAAGGGAGGATATATTTTGTATAGCCAATTTAATGGAAAAACTAAGGAAAGATACTTACAGGTACATGTATGTGTGTGCTACAACTGCTTGCGGCTATTTAGGGGTATTTGTTGTGGCTTCAACCGTGTTTTATACAGTTTGGGCATCTGCAGTGCGGAGAATGTGAGCAGGGTTCAAGTGCTGGTAATCTCTCGACATAGATACTGGTATTTGTTCTGCTGGTACTAATTACTATCTTGGTTCATTCTCAAGAAAAGTTATGCGGAATTACTGAGGAGAATCCTTCACAGTGCCGTCATTTCTCTCGGAGTTTGACCGGAAAATGACCTTGTAAATTAATTGAGATATTTTTTTCAAAAAGAGAATCTTTTTTGTTAGTTACATTCGAGGGGGAAATGCTGTATTATGATTTTTATATTTTATTACCATGAAAAAAATCTTGTTGAGTCGGTGGCTCAGTGCTCTACATCTTCTTTATGTACTTGTACGGTGACTCAACCCAGGTCTTTTAGTCCCATGTGAGGGGTGGCACCACTAGGCCACTGGCTACCGTCTTTTAATCCGGGGTCTTTGTGGAAGAATGGGAGATTATGCATATTTCCGGTCTTTTTCCATCATTGACATTGAAAATAGAGGTGTATAAAAAGATCGGTTTGACATGTTTTAAATTGGGCTTGTGAGGATTAGTCTTTATACCAAGTAGGTCCTTTAAGACAATCAGATCGGGTCAGGCCGGATTGAAGGGTGAAAAGGGTGGACTGGTGAGGTCCTCCGGCTAGGTCAATTTTGGATTGGGTCTCATCCAGTCTTTTTAAGTTGACGCAGAGAGCAAAACTAAATTTACTGAAAGTCTGAAACAGCTGACAAGAAGCAAACAAGCAGCAAACAAGCGAGATAAAATACCCAAGATAGGAAAAATTTGAGCTTTATGTACCAAACCACCAAGAAAATCTACTTAATTCCCTAAAATAATCTCCCAAATCCCAATCCCTAAACATCGAATTTTAAGTTTAAAAAACAAAAAAAAAGCTTTATCAATTGTGAGATTGAAAAATGAAAACCATATGTAGAAAGAGATTGATCGAGTGACACGTGATCCGGAATTCGAGCAATCAACTCATTGGCCATCGCCTCTCGATCTGACCTCTCATGCACATCAAACTATCAGACATTGAGTGTTTTTGGTATTCGACAATCAAGATTTCGAGTGAGACGAGGGCATGACTGCATGAGGCCATGACGACATGAGGTTCCGTCACTCCATCAGTCCGTCTGTTTGAACTTTGAAGCTCAGTCGGTACATCCGTAGGTTTTCCTCTGTGTCTCCCACTCTCTGAAAGAGTGAATGAATGTGAGAATGTCTTATTTGTCCGACTTTCTTTCTTTCTAAGTTGGACAGTTAGGCCTGGCTTTTTAATTGGGCTCAAATAGTCGAAATTCTTGGGTTTTTTACCAGGCTTCTGTCAGTCCTAAGATAAAGACCTGACGTGGCTTAGTATAGGCTTTGATCAAATTAAGCTAAAGACTAACTTGGATTAAATCGATTTTTCAGGCTGTTGAAGCCTTACGGTCCTTAGGAAGACTGGTCTAAGTTAGACCGGTCCGAGTATTGACCAATTTTTGATCAATATAAAGCCAATTCAAATATTGGGTTTCGGTCTGTTTGAACAATTCTAATTAAAAATAATTTTTATTTATCTTAAAATGAGGACCAATTTTTTCACAATAAATTCTCTTTACTATATTTGTTTATAAGTGAACACCATAATCTTTATTTTTCACCAAGATAAAGAAATAACATCCTCTAAAATATTTAAAATACGAAATAACTTATTAAATCTATAAGCTGATTTATAAGAAAATGAATAATTTCATAAAGAACCTTCCTTTCTCTAAGATGTAGTTTAATGACTTCTGGTATATAATAATGATCCAAATTGTTGCTAATAACGCTTGTGCTTTTAGTAAAGGACCATATTACCCTTCATTCCAGTTTGGACTCCAAAATAGTAACACTCGACTCCTCTGTATCTATCTACTGTATATATACTAACAGAGAAAGGGAAACTATAGAGAAAACAAAGCCCCATAATACTTTCTTGGTAAAGCGAGAGGCAGAGAGCTTTCTAATCGATATTTCTCAAAACGGGAAACCAATTAACCAAACCAGTACCCAGAAAAGAATTGGAAAACCGACCCACCAAACCACTCCCCACAAAAATGGAAGAGATCCGAGAAGAATTCGAAAAGTTACTCGCAGCAGCCAAATCCCTTATCTCCGACCGCAACTTCAAGGACTTCCACGTAGCTGCCGTCAAAGCCCAGAAATTGGACCCGGAAAATCCTCAAGTAGGTCAAATTTTGGCCGTCGGCGAGATTCTAATCGCCGCCACCAAAACTCACCGGATATCAGAAACCGTTATCAACTGGTACAAAATCTTGGGACTCCCCATCTACTGCAACGGCGTTGAGGACATTATCAAAGTGGAATTCAAGCGGATCACCCGTCTCATAGACCCCAATGGCAACCGCGCAAATCAAGAAGACCCACTTGCTTTCGAAGCTTTGAGTCTAGTTCACACGGCTTTGTACGTTCTTGAGTGGGATTTAACAAAATCCCGATACGACAGAAATCTTAAACTCATCATTGAACAAGAAGAATCAAGAACTGGAAAACGAAAAAGAAGCACTCCTCAAGAAGCTGAAGCAAAAGCAGTGTCAAAGATTATTGGAGGAGAGTGATGAGATGACTAAAAGAACTAAAGAGCCAGAAAAAGAGATCCCCCGTGTATTATGTGTGACAATGCTTTTGAGTTTACTTTTGGCATTGATCATTTTGAATGTGAGAATTGCACAGCCTGGATACTAGAATTATTAGATGCCTCAGGGTCTGCTGGGATTTCGAACAGAGAATTTGATCTGAATGAGTATGTTGCGGGTTAAGCTTATGATGCTGTTGGTGAAGATGATCATGGTGCCAGTGAGAAAATATGGGCCAAGTGTCACTATTGTACCAGGGGGTATGAGTATAATGTAAGCAAGGGTTATGATAAAGATGAATGTTTATTGAGGTGTAAGAATGAGGAATGTAAAGAAATTTTTTTGCTTCGGGCGGTAAATTGCCTCCCCTGAAAAAGATGAAGGTAGATCGGACTGGTATTAATCTTTCGATGGTGGAAGCTGCAGAAGATGGTGCTGCTGACGCTGACAATGGCAATGGCGATGGTAATGCCGCTGGGGAAGATGGTGGTGCTAACAATGATGATAAGCAGTTGAAATCAGAGGATCTAGAGCCAGGGAAAAAGAGTCTATGGAGTGTAATGAAGGTAAATCCCGATACTGGGAAATATGGTGGATGAACATGATTTAAAGGTTTTAAATGAGATTGAGAAGAAACATCAAGAGAACGAATTGAATACAGAGAAGAATGTTTCAGTCCAAGGAGGAGGATTTGATTTGGATCCGGCGGAAGCCTGTTACATAATTTGGTTAACTTGTCCGTACTGTGAGCATCAAAATGAATATAACTTGAGGGATGTTATAGATGATAATGATGGTCGTATGAGTTGTAAGGATAAGGGATGTAGAGGAGATTTTGATCCTTCTGAAACCATGGAATTCAAGAGGGCTCAGTAATTGGAATTGCTTGTTGGCTGCATGCATGCTTGTTGTACGTGGAAGGAGTTCATCTTTTTCAAATTCAAAAGACACCTACTCCACGTTCAACTCTACTCCAAAACATTCGGATGTTGACCAAGATTATAGGAGATAATATTTGTTATGTAAAATTCAAACTTGTAACAGATTCTATCTTGTAAAACTGTCACTCTATAAATACTATCTCTCGGAAGCCATTCAAGTCAAGGGAGTTTAACCCAATTATTCTTCTCTTCGTTATATGGTATGAAAAGCAATCGTGACTAACGTCAATGGCATCATCTTCCGATTCCTCTGTAATATCTCTCTCTCAAACACACCCATTACACCTCCTAGCATCCAAAGCTTGGTTACTATCAAGCTGAGTAGTGAAAACTATTTATTATGGAGAACTCAAATCACTCCATATCTGAGAGGCCAACGTCTTTTTAGCTATGTTGATGGGAGCCGTCATCAACCCACCCAATAAATTTCAAACCCAGCAGCTGCTACGTCAACTATAGTCCCCCCTCTGCTTCTCAATCTAGAATTTACTAACTGGTTTGATCAAGATCAGATTGTATTGAGTATCCTCATGTCTTCTTTATCGGAAAGCATCCTTGCCAAAGTGGTTGGTGCTACTACATCTCGGGACGTCTGGTCTGCACTGGAAAAAATGTATTCCTCTCACTCTCGAGCTCGTCTATCAACCACTCGGCATCAACTTTCTACAGTCACAAAGGGTGGCATGACTATCTCAGATTATTTCCAAACTGTGAAGTCCCTGGCTGATACTTTGGCAACCATTGGACACCCGCTTCCAGATGCTGAGATTGTCTCATACTTGCTAGGTGGCCTCGATTCCTCATATGATCCTATTGTTACGTCTATTTAAACAAGGGATACTCCAATGGAACTTGAAGATATATTTGGTCATCTTCTCAATTTTGAATTACGACTACAACAACATACTCAAGTCCTT
>JAUMHB010052626.1:0-14762 GCA_032359685.1 Pittosporum tobira
TTGCTTAAAATTTTCAATTAATTCAAATCTATAAATTCTGAATATTTTATATGCAAAATCTGCTAACATTATCCCTTTAAAAATGTACTACTCCACATTTAAGTTTTCTAGAGTCAATGCAAATTTATCATTAATGACTAATAATAATAATAATGAATATTTCTATGCAAAATCTGCTAACATTATACCTTCGTAAATGTACTATCCAACTTTGTAAAGTCGATGTGCAAAATCCTAAACTAAATTTACCATTAATGATTAATAATATTAGATCATGTCACATTTGAATTTTAAAAAATTGTAAATTTGGTGATTAGTATTATGAAATGAAAATATTATTCTGATAAGATTGTAATTAACATGGATTTAAGAATTTGTGAATATTTTCCGCACAAAATTTACTAGCACTATTCTGGTTTTATTATTATAAAAAAAAAAAAAAAAACAAGAGTATAGTTTCAACATTTTTATAAATCAATTCTCAAAACGCAATTTGAAAATCTGCCATTTTTCTATCTTACTGCTTAGTTTTTAGATACATTACACTATTTATGCTTGTGTTGATTAAAATTATATTTCATTATAAATTACTATAATTTGGTTATGATAAATCCTTATGATCACATTAAATTTTGATACAATTAATTAAAATAACAATAAAATCATATCAAATTTTGAATTTAATTTTCTTATATTTATTCTTAAAAAATAAAAAAGGCATTTTACTCTCGTGAATCAAAACTGTTATTTAGATAAGGCTGCAGCGAACATAAATTTAATTGTCTAGCATTACTTTTAAAACAAAATTTATTAACATTATCCTAGCTTAAAATTACTGATTTCATATTTTTTTCACAACATATATGATTGATTTAATTAAAAATAAAATTAATTATATTAATTTAGAATCAAATTATCATAATTTCGAAATATCAAAATGCAATTTTTTATTTGTTTCAAACAAAAAATGTGATTTCTTTAATTGGGAATGAAAGAGTGTACGGATGCACATGGTACGAATTTTAATACACCATCAATACTAATAGTCAACCAATTAATCTACTGTTATTAACGATAAATCAATTTAATGGGTCAAACAATTAAGGATTAGAACCTATAATTTCATTTAAGCACTAAGATACAGAGATCCATCTCTAGGTCTAGGACAAGTTCCATTAATTGTTCCTAGTTTAATTTTTGTAGACAAAGCTATGGTAACAACTCTCTTCCATTGATTGTAATTAAATCCATCAAGTTTAAAATTCACCAATTGTAATCCCAAATGATCGTTATGATGTAGAAATAATGGATGAAATGCATCAAGTTGAAAATTGAAATAAGTAGCAGCATAAGGATCTAGACCATATTATTGTTACATGCTAAAACTGTAGCAAAAGTTGGAGTAGTAGGCGTTTGATTTTAAACTATTGGAGTAAGGATTTGATTCTGATGATTTTGATCAATCTCCCGGTGTGTTACTTTGATTCCTCGCTTGTTGATTATGATTTTGACCTCCAACCATATCTAGTCAACTAATTTTTGTTTTTGCAGATGATTTTAGTTATCAGAGATGAAGACTGTTGAGTTTGAAGCTTCCTCTCTCTTTTATATGTTGTTGATGCTCTAAATGACATACAACATGGAAATGAGGGGCGTAAAGTTACTTAATCGAACATTTTCTTTTCAACATTGGCCCTTCTATGGGTGTTCGGCGAAGTGTTGGGGAATTATGGAAGTTGTCGAGTTTTGATCTGAACTGAGGGTCTTTAGGCCCAGAAGATTAATATGTTTCAAGAACTGGAGCCGACAGAGCAAATGTCGAATATAATAGTTTCTCTAGTAACATGGACAATCGCACAATAGCTATTGAGACTATCCAGACCACAACCTAGGCCTCCCCAATGAGTCACTAGAGCTAACTGTTCTTACAGAGGCTTTGTCCCTCTGAACTCGGAATCTGTCATAAAGTTTTTATTTTTTATTTACATATTACTGCATGCAAAATTTTTTTATTTACACAGGTCCGATTATGCAACAAAAATTTATAGCCTAAACGAAGACTGTGACACAAGGTAAAGCGAGGGCATGGAAGTTATGCGTCGCGAGATGGCATCTGCGGTTTCTTTCTTAAAGATGATGACGACTAGGTCCCGACAAAGGATGTGATTGAAGCAATTCAGTCTTTACCTGACATGGATGAAGAACTTGTGCTGGATGCCTGTGATTCTCTGGAAGATGTGAAAATATAAGCCTAAAAAAAATAAATAAATCCTATTCAGTTTTTGTTTCTACTTTTTCACTTATTTTTTTAAAATTTTATTTATGTGTTGAAGCCTTTTTTTTTAGATTTTTATTTTATTGTTGATACAGTTTTACCTCTGTACATGTGAATCACGTGCACGAAAAGTAAACAAAATTTTCTAATTGACTAAAATTAGACAATTGGATGGACAAAAGTGTTACTAATGAATAGGGCAGAGCAAAAACCGAAACAAAACCGCAAAACCGAATCGAACCCGCAAAAATCGCACCATTAAAACCACACCAACGATGTTGGGTAAGGTTTTGGTAAGAAAAGGTAAACCAGACATATAAATGGGTGCAGGTTCGAGTTTGGTGCTCTACCGTAACCGCACCGAACCCGCATATATATATATATATATTAAACTATTGGAGTATTGCTATAAATTTGTGATGCTATCCACTGGTGGATAGTGCACTGCGCTACTTATTCCAACAAAAGAAGGACTATGCACAAGTAATGACCAACTGATAAATAGCTATGGACAATCAAGTCTACTGTGCTTAAGTGCTTTTTCGCACTCACTTTATCAATTTAACTACATGTATTATTTTTTTTGTTTTAAAATTTAAATATTTATGCTTTTATTATAATATATAGAGATTGACATATACTTGGTGGATGGTAGAGAAAAGAGTACCAAAAATTTTGACGTCTTGGCTTGGTGGAAGCTTCATTCGGTGAAGTTTCCTATTCTTTCAAAAAATGCTAGACATGTTTTGGGTATACCAATTTCTACCGTTGCTTCGGAGTCTGCCTTTAGCACCGGGGGTAGAACAATCGATATATGTAGGAGTTCCCTATCTCCTAGGATTGCTAAAGTTTTAATTTGTACTCAAGATTGACTACGCACTTCAAATAGCTTTGTAGACATTCGAGAACAACTGGAGGAATTGAAACAACTTGACAACATTGAAAAAGGTAATTTGTTAATTCATAAATTTATACAAGTTTTTAATTTAATTTTCTTTTGAGTTTCTTAAGTAACTTCTCATATTTTTCTGCATGATGTGCTTTCTAGATGAATTAAACTCTCTTGGACAATTGCTTGAGCAATGCGTGATTGACGATTGTTGATCGATGGTTCCCTTGCTGTAGAGGTAGGTATGCATGAATTTTCCTGCTATCAACTCTAGAATGAATCACTGCCATTTGATTAGTCGGAACATTATTTTTCTTTACTGAAGTTTTAGTTTCTTTGGGTAAGGTGAGAGCAGCCTAATTTCTCAAATGTTAATCGAATGTGTACTTTTTATTTTTAAAGGCTAGATCATGAAACTTTTTTTTTTGGTTGAATGTACTAATAAGATACAATTAAGTCTCATAAGTTATTAATTTACAATGTACTTTGATTAAGCTAGAACCCGCACCAATCCGCAAATAATTGGTTGAGTATGGCTATTAAAATTTTTAAACCCGCACTATGATTTTGAGTGCGGATATGTGTCAAACCCGCACCATACTCCCCCTACTAATGAAAGTTAAGTGAGCACATTAAAACTGTCTGATAACTTGAATGGTTATATGTGCAATTCAACCTTCTTCTTCTTTCTTTCTTTTTTTTTTTTTTTTGAGGGTACTGTCTACAACTATTCTAAGCAAATCATCATGTTATGGATTGTGTTACCGATGAATGTGATGGATCACTGAACCAAAGGAAACATTATACAATTAGGTACATTATGCAGTTAGGCATGACTGGAAATCTGAACTGGTATGACGGATCATGGTTTTGAATCAGATTGGAAAGAAAAGTTTTAATTAATAGGATAATTCAAAACATGGCCTCACATTTTAAATTTTGCGTTGGTAATTGCGAGTAGTGTTTATGCCAATACAGAAGTCGGATAGCTTTGTAGGAGGATAAATCACAATTAGTACAATTATATGAATTCAATTTGAGAAAACATGTTTTCCAGTATTATGGGATTTGCCTGTTCAATTGTGTACTGAAGTATAGTCCTTTGGCCATAAAATATTCTCTAAATTCTAGAAAAATAGTCTCATTTATAGAATCAATAAAACTTTAAGGGGATATTTTACTTAATGTTTACATCTAAACATAATTATGACAATAGTGACAGCATAATTGCAAAATTATGAGGTTGAACTTGAAAACATTAGACTTATACGGACGTGATAATGATTATAAGAAACACTCAAATGATCTGACAAAACTCAAAAGTGACGTTCTTTGTAAAACGGAGGATGTAATGCTGCAAATGGATTCATAACCTTGCTTTTCTCATGCCAGTATGATATTTAAACCAATTTCTTTAAGGTCACCCAAGATAACTTAGCTAGGGTGCAATAATCTTGGGTGACATTATTTGAAGGAAAAAGAAAATATTTCACAAGCGAGACTCATTTGCACAAACAAACAAAAATAAAAAATAAAATAAAAAAAAGATCATTATGCAGAGTTATCTTTTGTTCATGACTAAATAAATACGAGAGTTGTCAAAATTCAAAATATTCAACACAAGCTGATACTATGCTACAGCACCACATATGAAAAGGATATGGTTTATAAAATTCATCACAATCCATTCGTCTCCATCATATGCCAAAAACCTCTGGAGAAAAATAAAGATAACTAGACTGTTGTGCTACTCTAGCCTAACTGATGGGAAGATTTATATATCATGCATCAAATTAGAATCAACTCCTACATATATACTCTTTCCATAAGTTATCAGCAAATTGAGCCCAGCATTTGGTGTCACATGTTTTCATCAAGAATGGTGGATAATAATATGCTAGTTACAAACTCAAATCTCAGAGCCTTCTCCTCTGTATCCTTGTCTGGTAAAGAATTTGGATGAATAATTCTGCCACCAAAATAGAGAAAATAAATATATGAACAATAAGATCTAGCATTCGCATTGAGACTAGAATTCATAGGGGAAAAAAATTTAGGGATAGAATAAAATATGCAATATGTACAGACAAAAGTATTCGGTCACTGAAAAAAATTAATAACTTCTAATGTCGACAGAATGTACAAGAAGAATCAGATTTAGCTTCTTTGTTGATATTAAGACAAACACGTGAGGATAACATACCAAAATAAGCGATTAGCTATTCTGTGACGATCTAAACGTCTATGATATGAGGGAGCTACGAATATGACACTTACTAGAAAGTATCTACCATTGAGTAAATGTATTTGAAAACGACAAGTATAATCAATTATAGATATATTGTATGACTACGTTCTTTTTCTTCGGATCTCTGCAAGATTACTCTTAAGGATCTTTTTTCAAAATAAAAAAAAAAAAAAAAAAAAATTAAAATTAAAACAACATTAAAACGAGTATGCAACAAGAAAACATATAGTATACACCAACATAAAATAAAATCAAAGTGGTTTAAAAATTAGAAGCTTATTCTAGTTTCATAGAATACAGAGTTACCAAGTGACAGCTATAAAACAAGCAGGCAAGTTGAAATAGTTTTAGTACCTGTCAGATGAACTGTTATCAGATGTCATCTCTGCCAAGTTTGTTTCAGATGAAGACGCGGCCTGTCTAATTTCAGACTTGTCGTTCGGAGGTGGAATGTACAAAAAAGGCATTAGTAAACGATCAGATTCTATCGAGGAGGAACAAACAACGCCAGATGACCTGGCATGACTAGATTTTAGATGTTTGTCCTGTAATTCTTTCCTTAACAAAGATAGAAGTGTACCAGTTTCACAATTTGGGAGTTTCTGTGTGTGAAGCGTGTAAACTTCGGTCAAGAAATCCAAAGGTTATATTTATAGATTATACTATGTAAACAGAGAGATACAAAATCAAGAAGAATAAAGATAATTGAAAAATATTGTTTAGGATATCTGTAAGAGTAATCCGTGCTTGGAAATTAAGTGTGCCGCTATGCTGGTCCCCACATTGGTAGCACAAACAGGACAAATCTGCAAGAGAAAGCTGCTATTAACGAAACAGTACTTCAGACGTGGTTTTAAAGTCTAAAACTGATTATATCATATGGCAGTATTTATTAACACCCTTGCAACTATAAAGATTCTTATGCATCAGGTTAGATTTTGAGAACATACTTTGCCATATATACTCTCTAATTAATGTTCTTAATTATATTCAATAATTTCTAACTTAAAACTCCTGGCATCCTCACCGGACCCAGTCAATCAGTACTATCAATCAAATCTTGGAATAAATCTCCCTCTTTCCGGTCCGGGTCAAGGCTCAATCTACTATTTCAAGAACACTAGTTGGGTCTTCTTAGCCCATCACAATCCCAATCAAAAAGTCATGTCAAGATATTAACACTCTTGGTGGTAGAGTTGAGGACTTATTGAGTGATACAACTAAATATGTAGAAATAACAAAAACATAATTTTAAGCAAGTAAGAGGTGAAGTATTGAATACCCCAGAATAAGTTTCAGATTCATGATCATTGAATATATGGCAGAACAAGTCCAAAGGACTCAAGCCCTCTAGACAGAACGGGCATGCCAATTCCTCCTCCTCCTCCTCCTCCTCATCCTCCTCTGCTTCAATTTCCTCATCATTTGCATATTCATCTGTTTCATCAACAAAAAAACATTATTCCTTATCAAACTATCCAAAAAAAGAGATAGTTTTCAAATTTTAAGGATCATTTCACAAAATTCAAAATTGATGTGATACCTTATATGATTGAAATAATGAATAAAATTATAACATTCAAAAAAAAATTAAAATTAAAATTTGATGAATTCATGTTAAATTGAAACTTCGAATTCTAAGGTTTGATTTCGAAAACAATCTCTCGAGTATTATTACCCAATGTATTCTAAAAATCCTTCTATCCTCCATGCCCCGAGGCAGAACTAGTCTGAAATCGATTTATTAAATGTTTTGGTAAGTTTTCACGTAAAATTGCAATTGATATACTTCATTCATTCCAAAATTAAAAATAATTTTGTCAAAGTTTATGAAATCATAAAACTCAAATTATGATATAAGTTTATTAAATTTTCAAAATTTTAAAGTGTAGCACTTTATATGCAGTTTACAATATTGAATATGACATCAATTAAAATAAAATAAATTCACTGAAATAAATATATTTAAGATAATTTATTTTTAAAAATAAGTTATAATCTAATAAAATAAGTTGCGCCAAACATGAAATAAATCTCCCAACTTTCTAAACGGGTCATAATGCTTGATTAATCTTCCACCCCTTTTGCTACTCCAAAATGGGTTAAACATAACTGCAGAGAATAATGGAAGTGCAACACAAGGCATGATTTTTATCTCTTTTTCCTTTTCACAAATTATTTTGTTATTTCTTATAGTTTTTCCTATTATAACTTTATCACGTGTTACATCTTTAATTTGTTCTGTGCATGTATCGCGTGTGTGCCAATAAAATTAATACATATGTATATGCAAGAATAGAACTATAGAATAGCAGGAAAACGTCTAGGCATTCTATGCGCAGCCTAGGCACCCTAATTAATTTAAGTATCCAAGACCAATTAATCGTCTGATTATGACTATTTAGGTGATAAGTTTCGTCTATTTATTTTTAGAACATTAATACATAGAGAGATTTACTGCTAGAGAGAACGACACTCACATGAAGTATTGTGCTTTGAATAAGTTGAAAGTTTGGAGTACGGCGGATCATCGACATCGTCATTCCCCATTGAAGCCTCTTTCGCTCGGAGTCCAAAGGAGAGAAGAAAGAGGCCTCGATCTCTCAATATTCATCTATTTAAGGGAAAACCTACCGAAAATCTGAAAAAGGTGAGGACTTCCGCATAAAGTCATAGTCAATAAAATTATCTAAAATTTTTAATTATTTAAAAAAATTTATTAATTATAAAATATATATATATATTTTAAGGATTCAAATGAATTCATGTTAATTTAAATTTTAAAAAAATATGTAATAAATCAAAAATCAAAGTGAATAATACTCTTATAATTTAAAATGAACGTAGTAAAATACAACAATACTTTAGAAAAAAATCAAACTAAAATATAATAAACGAAAATGAAATCTATCAGAAATATTATCCATGACTAAATTTTACACAATTAATATAATAAACTATATAAAAAAATAATAATAATACTATCAACGACTAAATCTTCTTATTTCCTAAACCTAATTTGATTATGTTTATATCTAATTGACGTTATAATAAATTACACGCCAAAGCAAGACTCAAATGTGGTTTGATATTCCAATCTAATGGTCTGGCGGCAGCCCTCGTACTTAACCTATAACCGCAAATGTTTATACATTGTATTATAATCTTTTCTCTTCTTGTTTGTTTGCCTTTTTATGTTGCCAGTGTTATGCGATTAAGGATGTTCGATCTGGTAAGTTCTGCGTTAAAAGGTACGTTCTCATTCTCATAATTCACGTTGAATTTTTCAAATATATTAAGGAGAATATAGAGTAATTTTCAAAACTATCCTTATACGTTTTAATTGGTAGAATGAAAGATGTTTTGGATGAAGAAAAACATGTAAGTGTAGTCAACTACTAGTAATAATATGATTGTGGATCTATTCTCATTTAAATTTTGAAAGGGTAAATAATTGAGTTTTTCATTTCCTTTGACATCTTAAAATGGAAATATTGCAAAAATATGAGACATTCCACACAAAAAAAAAAAAAAAAAAAATGTTACAAAAATTGTGCAATGAATCCATTCTCATTTAAATTTTGAAAGTGTAAATTATTGAGTTTTTCATTTCCTTTGACTTCTTAAAATGAAAATATTGCAAAAATATGAGACATTCCACAAAAAAAAAAATATTACAAAAATTGTGCGATGAATAGACTAATTAGTTTATGATACACATAATTTTGTAAGCGATTTATTGTATAATTATTTTGTACCCTCCACTGGAAATGAATGTAATAGACGAGGCACGTTGACCAGCAGTAGCAAAAATGCAAAATTGAAGGCCTTAATTTTTTATTGTCATCATGACCCTATGATTTTCATCGATTCTGTCTTCCAAAACCACAGTCGACTTGGTATATGCCTATGCCCACAATTGTCTTCAGTCCCTTGTCTCGGTTATTAAATTGTATCTCACCTTAAAAATGCTACATGGAACGAAGTACACTAGGGCTAGCTTTATAAAAAAAAAGTCTCCTGGAACAGAAAGGTTTTAGCTGGGATGAAACCCGCGAAATGGTGGAAGCTGATAATAAAGTTTGGGATGATTATATTGAGGTTTTGAACTCTAGGCTATTGAAATTTATATTTAATATGTACTATTCCAGACTTATATTTATACGTTTACATGCAGGTGCACCCAGATGCTCGGTCTTGAAGAATTAAATCTATCTCATACTTCAATGATCTTTGTAAAATTTATAAAAAAATTCTACCGATGAAGAGTAAAGTAATATTTCTGTTCAAAATGGAAAAGTTGATAGTGATATTCCCGGACCTGAAATGGGTAGTTTTCTGGAAGGTTTAGCTACGAGTGACAGGTGGTTAGAATCATGGCCACATTCAGGTACCCAAGCGGACTCCATTACTCGGTGTATTGGTGCTGCATAGTCCCTCCATGAAATTGCGGTTAACAGGGATTACGCGGTCCCGCTGACACCTCAACCTGCAGCAGACACAGGATTAAGGAGCGGAATTCGTACGCGGACATATTGGCAACCACTAACGGACTGTTGTTTCACTGACCTCATGTTGGACCACGTGAAGAAAGGGAGCCAGATTGATAGTTTGTTCCACAAGCAAGCATGGTTGGAGATGCTTGCATGTTTTAGTGCCAACTTTGGCTTCAACTACGATGTTCATATTCTGAAAAATCGGTATAAAACTTTGAGAAGACAATATTATGTTATAAAGAATCTTCTGGAGTTGGATGGGTTTGCCCGGGATGATACACGACAAATGGTTACCGCTGATGATTGTGTCTCGCAAGATTATATCAAGGTGCATATGACATGACTATTACATGTCATAATATTGTTGAAGTATCCAATTTAAAACAATTTGTTATAACTAGAGAGAGGTCTCTCAAATATATAACCTGAATCATACTTTTCTAAGATACTTGATGTGGAATATTTATCTCAGTATGCCTCATGCGGTTTGTTTTTTTTTACTCAACGGTACAACGGTAGCTAAGTAATTCAACGGTAATTGGCGATAGCCAACCGTTCAACGGTAATCGGCAATTTGCCGACAGTCTGACTCGATCCCTAGCTTTGATACCATGTTGAAGAATTGGTTTTAAGTTGGATGCTTCATGAAATATGATTGTGGATCTATTCTCATTTAAATTTTGAAAGTGTAAATAATTGAGTTTTTCATTTCCTTTGACTTCTTAAAATGGAAATATTACAAAAAATAAGACATTCCACACACACACACACACAAAAGTGTTACAAAAATTGTGTGATGAATCCATTCTCATTTAAATTTTGAAAGTGTAAATAGTTGAGTCTTTCATTTCCTTTGATTTCTTAAAATAAAAATATTGCAAAAATATAAGACATTCCAATAAATAAATAAAAGTGTTACAAAAATTATGCGATGAATAGACTAATTAATTTATGATTAAGAAGAAGTTGAATGAATGTGTCCTTATAACCAACTACAACCATACACATAATTTTGTAAGCAATTTATTGTATAATTATTTTGTACACCTAGCTAGCTTTTCTGATGAGAAGCAATCTGTCTCTAAACAACAGCTGTAAGAGGAGTTGCAAACTTATTTAACACACAAATTCATAATCTGGAATCTAAAAGCATTACACCGAACATATATTCTCAAAATAGATAACTATAAATGTACTAGTTGTAAAACACTGGAGACGGCTTCAAGGATCAGCCCCAAAAAGAATACACTTGTAAAGTTGCTTAAAGTTTTTGGCCGGCCAGTTAAATGCCAATTAACCAGTACAACAATTGGAATCGAGAAGGTAAGCAGTACTACTTTTAACTTTTATTCTGCCATGAAAATTATTACCAAATATATTGTGCTATTATTAATGCAACAATTATGCACAGGGGGAAAAAAATCATAATATCAAAGAATAAACCAATTAAGCGACTAGAACGACCCAAAAATAAATAAATAAATAAAAGTTGCAAGAAAAGGAAAGCTATGCATTACTCTGTTTAAAGAATCCAGACTACATCTGCAGAAACATGAGAACTAACAAAGCTATATGACTGCTAAAAATGGTGGTTGCTGCACCTATACCATGCCCATTGCTCGGTAACCTAGAAGGAAGCGAACACTCTTCACCATTGAAGTAAACTTTACTCGGAAACCCATCACGAAACACATCGATTCCTGGCGTTTTTTCCTTCTTAAACAATATCACTGACTGCTGCGAACCTGGAACCCGAGGATCCTTCTTTGGATTTTTACCATCTCTTTCGGCCACAAGAAAATTTAATCCCGGAAGACCCTGAAGGAATAGTGTATGATTAGTACCCAAAAGGGCACTTCCATTGATCGAGAAGACCTTATCAAAACCAGGCATAGCTTTGTCCAACTGCACCGCAGCAAACCAATCAGCAAAATTGGTTTCACCCCAGTTGAAAAGTGTGATTCTTGCGGTCCATCCACCTTTATAATCGGTAAGCAAATGCCAGTTTATGCTAACCCCACAATTATCCGGACAAGGCATTGGATTAGGCAATTCCCAATTGTTTATTTCACTAAACGATTTTGCTAGTTTAGTCCTATTCTCAAATGGAATAAGCAAAGCCTGAGATGGAAGAAGAAGAGCTGGTATTGTAGCACTACACACATTGGTCTGGCTTTGTGTGCAGCCACAAGCGCAAGTGTTGCATGGGATTACTGAATCATTGTTAAATGATGAGAAAGATACGCAACATTTTGGGGTTTCTATTTTGGGACGTGTTATGTTGCACACCACTTGCCAACTAGCAATTGCTGATGATTCTGAAGACAATAGCCCATTGGGATTCAGAAACCATGTGGGATCCACACGAACGGGAGGGCCACATTGATAATTCGGGCTCCATGTGCTGTTGATTTTCCAGTTCTGGGGTGGAGTGAGTTGAGTCCGGTTCAAATCTGGTGGCATTTTGTAAACCTGCATTTGGAAAATCGACATGGACTTGCTTGGGTCCATTGTAGGGGGTAATATTGTCCCGTTTCGACAACAAAATGGAATTCTTCCAAGATCAGTGCTGTTTGTCATTTCGAGTGGAAGGTCAATGATTGTGGGACTTCTTTGGCAATTTAAGGCTGTGGAAAAATCAAGGTCTTGGTAAAATTGGCCTTGCCGGCCATAGATACACTCATTTGTGTCAATAATACGAGGATATGCTCCTCTCATGGTGTAGACGAATTCATCTCTCATCCAGTCCCAGCTTAATTGCCAATTGTCAAGACGGGCTATTGGGTTTTGGTTTGAGATTGTGACCTGTGCCAAGTAATTTGATTCATATGATCTGATCACATCGTACATTATACTGAGATCGCCTTTTTGGAGGGGCTGAAAATTTTCTTCTTCTATATCAATGTTGGGTGTCACACTAGTCTCTTTAACGCAGCATACTTGCGTATTGTTATCTGAAAACAAAAATTTCATCCAATCAATTATGGATCCGGATTCGGTGGAAGTTAAAGATGGTTGATCTATTGGTTAGTTATATATATAGGAAACCGTTGCGTGTATATACCATAAAAATCACATTTCGATTGCTCTATTTTACAATATCGAATAATGCAACTTCTCTATGTATGGTCGATTTTGCTTCTGATATATATATCTCAAGTACATTGATAGACCCATTTTCAATTATTTTATCAGTTAGTGTTTTCATAACAAATTACATAAAATTTTCAAAAACTTCGCCAGGTTGTGCGGCCAAGATTTCCAATTATTATTTTCAAAACAAATTAAAAAGAAAAAATAAAATCAAAACTGACACATTCTAGCACGTCAAACTGTGCCGATGGCACATCTGGCACTCATGTATGCACCAGTTCTACGAGAGTAATGTTAACTGATATATTAATAATATATATATAAATTAATATATTAAATTATAATTAGTGAATATTTAATTATATTTAAAATAAATTTATTATTATAATTAATTATAATTTATCACGTCAATTTATACATAAATAACATTATTATTTTCTATTGAGTTGATCATTGGTCAATTTGTCAAATTATAAAAAATATTGTATCTTTATAACACACACTACATATCATTAAGATATGATATTTAATAATACAGAACAAATTTAGTCGTGAAAATATCAATTCGCAATAACAATTACCTTGATTTGCAGGACTACTACAAGAAAACCCGTCATTGGCAAGCCTGAGAGAAGCGGGGTAAGGGATAGCCGGAGCTGCAACACCGAATTGGGTACCCACCAACTCGACCTGAACCATCATTTTATTATTATCTCCGGCTGTTTCAACTGCCGTCAACAGGTCGGTCACCGGAAACCCAGCAAGAATAGCGCCGGCGCTGACATTAGCGGGGAGAGAAGTGCCATCAGCAAGCACAGCATTGGAAGCAGAGACCAAGAACTCGTTGTGCTGAAACCCAACAAAGACCCGCCATGACTTGAGGTCTTCTATACCGTTGTTGAGGACTCTGAGGGTGGATTGGAACCGGTAGGGTTGGCGGGTCAAGTCGGAGGAGGGCATGATGGGCGGGATCACGTACCCGAACCCGTAGGTGTAGGTTATGAGTATGGCATTACAAGGCGGGTTTGGACTTTGGGCTTGAAAAAGTGAAATATTGGCTATTACGAGAATTAACAGAATATTGCAGAGAGAATAGTAAAGTGCGTCCATGTTTCGTGGTTTGAAGAACAGAAGGAAAAGAGGGAAACAATTATACATATGTGTGTGTGTGTGTAGAGAGAGAGAGAGAGAGAGAGATGAAGACCAAATCAATGGTGAAAGTTGAAATGGTGGTGCCGGCTTTGAGTTTGAGTTGACTCGGTGGCCATGTGGCATCAAAAGCAAGCATATGAATGAATTAGCATGAAATGGTCATTCTTGTTTTCTTTAATATTGAGTATGTTTATATCTAGTTTCTCTATTTGTTTTTAATCTTTTTGGCTTATTAATTCATCTTTCTGTGGCTTCGGCCGTCTAAATTACGTTGAAGACGTGGTCCGCTTAGTGCATCTGTTAACTTTTCAGTTGGTAGGAGGGGCCGACGTTAGGTTAAGTTATTAACTCCAGGTAATTTTAACCTTTTCTTGCTTGATTGCACATATGATGGATTGAATTAAAGGCATAACTTCCTACTATTTGAAAGTGAAAGCTAGAGGGTCGATAAGGTTAATTGGCTTGTTTCTCATCTTTTGTTGCAACTAAGATCCCGCTGGTTTCATGCATGGAAGCTTGAGGGTCGATAAGGCCAATGGGTTTGGTCCTTTACTTGTGACCTTTTGTTCCAAGTACAATCGCAAAAATGGTGTTATGAAGTGAACGATC
>JAUMHB010052637.1:0-16178 GCA_032359685.1 Pittosporum tobira
TTAAAATATCGGGTTCTTACAAAGTTTGTGGTTGCATCACAAATAAAATTGGATAGAAGAATTGTGCCCGAAACTCTGGTGATCTAAAGCATTTGTATGCATAGCCAGAAAAATGAAAAAAAAATGATTAAAAGACAAGGTCGTTTAATGTCTTTTAAATTAAATTATTAAAGTTCTATTAGGATGTAAGTTTTTATGTACATAAAGTCAAATTAGCCTAAACCATAATTTTAGAGCTTGGATCAATTAGCTGAGAACAGGAAACCATTATATCCATTACAGTTAAGACAGTGACACTTCTAGTCTGATTTTACTTAACCTCTTTGCCTCAGTCAGAATTTGATTATAATCTAGTTCTGAATTTTTCTTTCCTCTAAAAATATGATAAACTTTCATGTTATATGTACTTCTGTTTATATCTGATGGTGTGCATCTTTTGCGACTGAACAAGATTGTCGAATTATGGACCAAGAGAAACTTTCGGTGTGACTGTGGAAATTCAAAATTTGGAGTGGGCTTCTGCAAGCTTTTCCCAAACAAAGATGCTGAAAATTCTGAGAATCTATACAATCATAACTTCAAAGGTAAGTATTGCATGTGTGGGGGCATTTATCCTGATCCAGATCTTGAGGATCAAGTAGAGATGATCCAGTGCTGTATCTGCGAGGATTGGTTCCATGAGGAGCATATTGGTCTCGAGTCTTCTGATGAGGTTGTTAGCTGTAATTATTCTCTGTTTAGGGTACCATATAATATTATTTTTCAACACAAAAGTTATCTTAATTTTAGAACTATCTTTAGTTTGTAAGCCTTCTTTCATTTGGGGTTTTGTTTTAAGTTTTAACTCCGTATTATGATTAAGAGCTGGTATTCCCTTGCTTCTACTACAGGTTCCGAGAGATGAGGAAGGGGATCCTCTCTACGAGGAGTTTATCTGCCAGGTATGCTCTGGAGTTTGTTCTTTTTTGTCCCTTTATCCTCAAACAATTTGGGCAGGAGTTAAGCAACCCGAAGCAAACACATCCAAAGACAAATCTGTGGTAGAAAATGCTTCAGCAGCTTGTGGGTCCTCCGGGGAGATGGGGAATGGGAGTTGCTCTGTTGACTCGGTCAAAGCAGGCTGTTCCAAGACTAATGCTAATTCCGGACTTGTGCTTGAAAATCCAACAAATATGAAACTAAAACAATGTGTTGAAGATACGAGTGCAAGTATTTCATGTGTTCTTGGAGTTGATCTGGCAGTATCACCGCCTTCCTTGGAGAAGAATAAGCCAATTTTTCTCTCTAAAACCTGGAGAGGCTTGCTCTGCCGATGTGGAAGCTGTTCAGCCTTCTACACCCAGAGGGGAGTTGGCTTCTTGCTCGACCAGGAAGACTCGATTGCAGAGTACGAGAAAGTGGCAAAGCAGAAGAGGGCTGAGAAGTTGCAGCAAGAAGAATCCAATGATTCAAGTTTTCTCGACAAGTTCAATCATGTTGAGAAAATTGAGATTTTGAGTGGCATTGCTGACATGAAAAATGAGATTCGTGGTTTCCTGGTAGGTTTCAGTAATTGAAAGTTTTAATTTCTTGATTTTAACCCGTTAAGTCTTCACGTTGCAGATTGAGGAATGTGGTGCCCTACTGTTCTTACTCCCTCTGTTCCAAATAAAAGGAGTCCCATTACAATTTTATTTGATTCCACAAAAAAAGTCCATTTTAGTTGATGGTAGTATAAACTGCCCCAATACCCTAAATTTTAACATCACATTTTCACTATCATGCGAAGTTTACAGAATTTTTAAATGGAACCTTATTTGTGGAACATAAGGAGTACATAGTTTGGAACGGTTTTGTTGGTGATTTAGGTTGAGCTCATTTATTTGTGTCCATGACAGGAGTCCCGTGATACATCAAAGGCAGTCACACCCGATGACATCCTCCAAGTTTTTGAGAATCTTAAGAAGAAGCGACGTACAGAGTGATTCTCCATGGATTATTCCTGGATGTCTGTTGACTCTTCTAGACCGCCTTTCCTTGTATTTGGAACTGTTTCTTGTTTGAGAATATCCATAAAGCATGGTCTGCTTGTAACGAGGATAATGTAACTTATGCTGCTGTACTAGTATTTGAGTTCTAGACTTGTGTAACTATGTGCATTAAAGCCTTTTCGGTGATTTTATTAGTGTCTTGGTGGAGTTTGGCGTGCAATGTTTATTTTATTTTATTTTTTCATGTTTATTGAAACCTAGCGTTTCTCTCTCTCTCTCTCTCTCTCTATATATATATATATATATATATATATTTGGAGGAGTGTGACATTTAATTTGGTATGAGCAGAAGTATGCTTTATATATGTTACTAGCTTGATGGATTGCAATGTTGCAATTCTTTTTTAGCCTTCATGTTTGCATTTTGGATCATGTTGGGGTAGCTTGCAGATCTTTAGTTACTTTGGCTTAGTTTAATTTTGCCGGATTCTTTCAGCTCATATATAAATATGATTGTGGCTTTTAAGCAATCCTGTTTTTATTATTAGCATGTGTAAGAGTTAAGCTTGAGCTTGTGAAGTTAAAACTATTTTTTTATCGAATGAATTTGAGCTTTAATCATGTTGAATTTAAGGTTGCTTGTGAAAATTTGGTTTATTTATATTTTGTAATATAAATAAGTTGAGTTCGAGATTGAAAAGAAACTTGTTTATTTTAGTAAGTTTAGTTCAAATTTAACTTGTTAAATTAATTGAATTTTTTATCTGAGTTATAACAAAAAATACTTGAATTGTTGGAACCTGAAAGGATAAAGATTCACCTTTGGGGGGTAAACTTGTCATAACTTTAGCAGTTTAGCATGTCTAATTCACAAGATCCAGACAAGGATTAAAATGACTTTTTAATGAGATCTACCAATCTTAAATTCAATAATTAGACCAAATATTTAGCAACAATGTCAACACTTGTTGACCAAGTAGGCAGTCATTATTAATCACAATCTTGCTCAGACAACCTAAAAAGTCATTTATTCGGATTGCTGTTTCAACAAACATGTGGTGGACTGTCGGGCACGACCCGCCGAATTGTGAAAGCGAAACGCTTCTTTAGTTTATTCTCCGTTCCAAAATTAAGCAAATTTACATTTATATTCATTTTAAAATTAAAAATATTCTTTTGATAAGATTTAAAATCATATAAAAATTTATATTTTAGTATTATAAAATATATCATATTTTTAAACTATCATTTCAATATAAATATAGATAAAATTTTATACCATCTTTTAAAAAATAAATTGTTTTAAAAGTACTCTTTTATGCAAAAATTGTCTTGGAACATTTATTTTTTAAAACTATCATTTTTTAGGGTCATTTTAGAACTTGAAAAATGCAAAGGAAAAGAAAAACTTTTTTGATTTCCAAATATTTTTAATTTTGATATGAAGAAAATATATAGCAACTTTTCAATACAAACGTCAATAGGTGTTGCTTTCATTATGAAGGTGTTCGGACTTAAACAGGGAGAAAGTCCTTTGCAGCTTTTATATTATGCAGTACCAATCGAGGAAGCTTATTCAAAAAATTCAACCATATGAGAGAAAATTATACGGGATCATATATATATATATATATATATATATATATATAT
This sequence comes from Pittosporum tobira, assembly GCA_032359685.1. Classification (NCBI taxonomy): domain Eukaryota; kingdom Viridiplantae; phylum Streptophyta; class Magnoliopsida; order Apiales; family Pittosporaceae; genus Pittosporum; species Pittosporum tobira. Next base: position 3,621 of record JAUMHB010052637.1, read on the forward strand.
ATATATTTAAAATGTTATTCTTTTCGAATAATGGAGAGTGATATAAAGTTGGATCTTAGTTAATTACATGTAGTTGTTTGGAGTTGGCTGGTATGTTTATTATGGTTGTGGTTGGAGGGCAATTAAGATAATACTTGTGACTGCAAGCTCTTCGTTTGTTTAGCGACGATGATGCTCGACCAATGAATTATCACGTGATATCTTCCAACAAATTATATATCCCTTAAACACATGATTTTCCGAGATTTAAATTAAATAAGATCAATTTTAATCTCAAATTGCGATAAAATTGATTTTTTCAGTGACAACATTAATAACTCCGCATACTGCGTGTAGAAACAAGATTATACACCATTAATCCTCTAACTCAGAGATAAAATAACTCTATACACTGCGTGTAGAGACTTGAATTTAAGACTTCTTAAGAATAAGATATAACAGAGTCTCAGTATTAACCGTTGGACTAAATCCTTATTGATAATTATATATCAACTCCTGCATAGATCAATAATCCCATAACAAGGGTAATGATATCCTGTAAAGATAGACAATATTTTTGTGCGGTAAAGTCTAACCTGATATCTCTAAAAAAAGAAATAATCTTAAAATTTTAGTTTTAAATCTTAACCATTAAATTAAGATTTCATTCGTCAAAAATAAAATAAATAAATGGCCGAGTTAACATCTTGTAAACGGTTAATTAATCTTTATTCTTAGGTGTTGTTCGTTTAGCCGTACATATAAAGGCTTATCAATACGTTAGGGTAGGAAAATATCCTTGCATGAATGCATAACTACAGCTTCATTAATTTTGTCTTATTAGTGTTGAAGCTGAATTGTGTGGAGCCCAAGTAATTAATAATTTTAGTGTCGTGACATTGAATTCCGATTTAAAAATGTTTTGGATCTTTTTTTTAGACATTGAATTTCTAAAAAAAAAAAAAAAAAAGAGAAATTGAAAACAAATTTCTTCAAAGTTAACCTTCTAATGCAAATTTTTTCAATCTTTGTCAGATATAATATATCTGACATATGTCTCTCATATGTATTTCAATAAAAAAAATCTAGTTATTTAATGATGTGAAATAATTTTAAGTTTTAATTAATCTCAGGTCAAGAGTTCAAGTCACATAATGAGAAATTTTCCGAAGTTGAGTTGTTGGACCAACAAATGATTAAAATATCTATATAAACAGATTTTTACTAGAAAATTTTATTGAAAAAAAAATTCATATAACTAATATTTCAATTTATAAAATCTTTTTTTTTCTCGGAATCTAATATCTAAAAAAAAAATCAGGTCTAAAATGCTAGGAGTTTATGAAAGACTAGAGATATGCATCAAAAAGCATCCCTTGTTTTTGGAGAGGAGTAAATTTATATTATTTGCTCAAATACTAAAAGCTCATTTCAAAAACTTTAAAAAAAAAAATCTCGAAAGTGACATGGACACGTGTTTGATACGTTAACGGCAGAGATTGACTTAGCAAGTAGAAAATTCAACACAGAGAAAAAAAAAATCATAAAAATACAAATATTTAATCATCTATAAATACCCTCATCCCCACGCTCACATGCACTACAAATCAGTAGATTAAATAATTAGTCCTCTATATATCTCTGAATTTTCTGAGCTGTTTTCAGAGCCGTTTCAGTGGAGAAGGGTGGTTTTCCGTTCTTGTAGCAGTCGTAAATCATGGGAAATTGCATGGAGACATACATAGCCAGTGAAGAACAAGAAGGAAAACCAGGTGGTTTTGATACGGAAAGCAGTTTTGAGCAGAGAAGCAAGGTTAGGATTAAGGTGGTTTTGACAAAAGAGGAATTGGAGTGGCTTGTGTTTCAGATGGAGAATATTGGCTGGAAAAGCTTAGAGGATATGTTAAGGGAGATTGAGAGTAACAAAGGGAAAGTTGTTAGCAGGTGGAAACCTTCTCTGGAGAGTATTATGGAGAACCCTCAAGTTCTTGATATGGATCGATAAATCATATTCTGATAAATTCTCTTCTCTTTTCTTTTTTTTTCGTTTTCTGCGCTGGCGATCCATATTTATTTGTAAATTATGTTATTGTTTAGTTAATTTGGTAGTTTAAAAGAGCTTCAGATTGAGTGATGACTTATTCAACTACAGTCATTTTACTTGCTTAACTTTCTGCATTTTCTTCTGGGTATGACTGATTCTTGAAACTCTCTCTCTCTATATATTGATAAGAGATTTTCTTTCCTTCTCTACTTCATCATCATCTGTTTAAATATAATCTAATAGTTATTTATATTTATTTATTTTTTTAATATTTAATAAAATTTTTAAATAATACACAAATAACCATTGAATTAATTAAATTGAAAAATAAGATAAAACAAATAATTGAACAGAAGATCTAAATTTATAGAAGAGAGTGGATCGGACTATTGTTAAATTTGGCTGTTAAGCCTATGCAACCAACAAATCTTAGCCCTCTAACATAAAGATTTAATGGCCAAAAATTTATACAAAAAAAAAAAAAATTAGTTTGCTGTAGCCAAGCAAAATTTGTGCAGATAGTCGTAAACACATTTATAGCGGCAGCCATAAATTTTGTAGCAATCGGTTAGACTTTTGTGAGTAATAATGAAGAAATTGATATCCTAACCTTTGAATGTGAGAGACGAATGAAAGAGATTTATTTATTATTTAAAAGTCTTGATTTGTTTCTTTATAACAAAAGAGACCAGAGAATCAGAAATAATATATCCAACCACTCAGAATTAATTATATACAGATTAATGATGCTCCGTCAAAAATAATCCATCCAAACATTTGACGAGCAGAGGAGACAAGGTTTCAGTATAACGAAAACATGTTACTCTCTGTATGTGTTCGGATTCATGTCTCTATTTTATTTTATTTTTTTTCATAATTTTTCAATGATGACAAAATAAAATGACATAATATCATCACTATTAACTAAACAATCATAATTTAAAATAAAATTTTATGTGAAATGATGACATAATAAAATAACATATATGATGTCATCACTATGAAATGGTTAAGTTTTTGTTACCGATAGTAAAAAAGTTGATATACTAACCTTTGGCTGTTGAAAATGAGCAGATATAATTATTGACTGTTTAAACCCTAGCTAGCAACTAATTTTAGCAATGGACCAACACCATATTTATATATATGTGGCCTCATTCATGAATAATATATGATAGAAACACTATTTCATTCTATTTAACATCCACCGTTCTAAATATGATCCAATGGAGGAGAAAGTGCACATTTGTTACTATTAGTAGAGGACGTACATGATGTTCAAAATGCCCTTGGTCTCACTACTTAAAGAAATCCGTTGACCATACACATCCGCTATTATTAGTAGTTGACACTATTCACGTCCGCTATTATTAATAACGGATGTGTTAAACTCAAAATACTTACGATATGATAAAAAAAAAAAAATTAATAGAAGGAATGAGTAGAGAGAGAAAAAAAAATATTTGTAAAATATAGCCATCTGTTACTATTAGTAGCCTATATTTTTTTGAACCCAAAATTGCATAGGAAGTGATGAAAAAGTAAATAAAAGTAATGGGTTGTTAGGAAAAAGAAAGTGAATGGAAGTGATAGGCAAAAAGAGAAAAAAGATTATTTGTGATATACAGTCACATGTTGTCTTGAATCTTAATTACTTATAAAATAATAAAAAGGTGAAATATAAATAAAAATGCAAATGAAAATGATAGATGAAGAGAGAAAATTAAAAAAATAAATGATTGAAAGTGAAGAGTGGAAAAAGAAAAATTTATTTGGGCTAATTGATTTCCGCTACTAACATGTATTGTGTCTGGTATTATTAGATGTCTTGGGTCTAACTAAGTGTAAATTAAAGTGATTGGCACAAGGCAATAAGGTCATATTTTACATTCGCTACTAATAGTAATAGATATACATTATTTTCTTTTATTAGATCATATTTCGAATGATGAATGTTAAATTGAATAAAATAATATTTTTATCATATGTTGTACCTGGACGATAGACGAAGTTTGATGAAAATATTATTTTATTCAATCCAACATCTACCACCCATATTTCAATCTAATGATTAAGAATAATATATATTCGATACTATTAGTAGCAAATATGATAAATATTGAACGTTAAAATTTATACTTGGACAATGAATATTACGTTGGATAAAACAGTGCATCTCACTTTATCCCTAAATGTGACTCCAACACACATATATATATATATATATATATATATATATATACACACGCGCGCGCGCGAGCTAAGTCGGTATTGGAATCCCTGAATTCTAAAAGCTTGTGATATTTTGTGATGATTCATGGATTTGAAGCCTTTTCTAGTTGGGGATGTGTTTGAAACCTTCCAACATCATCTTGATGAAAGTACTAAGAACTACTAATATTTATTTGGAAAAAATATCAATCACTGTATTAATATGTAATTTATAAATTGGTCACTAAATTATATTTTTTTAAAGTCAACTCATTGAAATTATCATTTTGGTAAAAGAGCTAAAATTTTGACTTCTCATTTTGGTAAACGAGTTAAAATTTTCGCCGAATCTGTTAAGTATTTAATGGAATATCTATGTGGTGTTGACGTGGCCAGATAATGTAACAGTTAAGATCTAATTTGATATGATCCGACCCATATTAAATCACTAACCCATTAATTTGACCTGATGCAAAAATTAAAATTTAAAAATTTGACCTATTAAAACCTAGGGTATTAAACTTTTTTCTCATTTTTTAAACTAAAAGCTATTAAACTTCAAATTATATTAAAACAAAGATAAGTCCAAAAAAAAAAAAACGAGGTTGCATCTTCTTCTGTTGGTTCGATATTCATTTCCTTCAGTCCAATGACTAGCTCTGGTCCAATTACCTCCATCCTCACCATCGTCGCCACCCCCTCCATAGTCACCACCATCTCCGTCACAGAGAAAGCATCCTCCACCGCCCACCACTATTCTCAATAAAAACTCAAACTTCGCCTCTCCTCCGAATCCTTCCCTTTTTTTTGCCACCCACTACTATCCTCAGTAAAAGCTCTAACTTTGCCACCGCTGCCGCCAAGGCCAACAAATTCAGATTTCGTATTTTATGATGATGGAATTAAATTGGTTCGATTGTTGAATTTTAGTTTGTTGTTTGAATTGATTCGAAGTGGAATTGGGTTTGGAAAGTGAAGAGAGTTGATTTTGGGTTGAGAGTTTAACCCACCGTTAATTGGAATTGAATGAATTTTGTCGGAAAATGTTGTCGAAGATGCAGATTGAATTGAATTGAATGAACATTCTGAATTGTCGGAGATTATGCAGGAGCCAAGCAGAGGAGGCGATGCAGATTTTTTTTTTGGTTTTATACCAATTAATTAAAGAAGTTAACTTTTTTTAAAGTAATAGAATATAGCAAAGAAGTTTAAGTAACTATTGATAAAGGTAAAAATATTTTATTTTTAAGTATTTTTATTTTCAGTATGTTTTAACTGTAACAAAGTTTGCATTTTTCAATTTTGTTCTTCTCACTTTTTAATTATAATTACTTTAAAATTTAAATTCAAAAATACATAAAATATAAGAAGATTTTATTTTTAAAATAATTTTTGGATTACTATCATATTTTTATTTTACTATTTCTCTTATTTTTTAAATTTATTTTTATCTAATTTTAATTAAGTTATCTTTAATATTCAGATTCCTAACATACTATTTTTTTTCAATTTCATAACTATTTGCTGACATAAAGTATCTCGTGAACATAAATTAATAATTTTTTTCCTACTTGGTATATTAACATAGAAGACCGTCTAAAATCAACACAATTAATAAAAATGGTAATACAGTGTATCAAATTGTCAAGTACAATGAACTAATTAAATAAAAAATTAATTTATTAACCAATTTATACATTAAGTATTAATACTGTAATGTTTTTCTCTATTTCTTTGTTCTTTATCAAAAAAAGAGACCAGAGAATGAACATTAGTATGCTGTGCATCCAAGCACTCAAAATTAATATGAACAGATTAATACTTCATTTATTAAAAAAATAATAAGTCAAAACTCATTTTTTTTTAAACGAAGGGAGAGGGAGTATAATACAATTCACTGCCAAAAGTAATTCATCCAAACATTTGACAAGACGAGGTTTCAGTATAACAGTAACATGTCACTCCCTTGATGTTAGGACCGTCTGCAGTTTTATTTTATGAATTTTTTTTATTTTATTTTCAATGAAAAAAATTTAACCTTTTCCGTGACATTTGTAAAACATAAATTTGAAAAGAAAACATTTCATAATAATAACACAATTTAGTCCAGAAAGATATCTATGTTTTTTTTTTTCTCTATCTCTATCTCTATCTATATATATAAAATATATTTTATACTATGATAATGATATCTATTTTTTATTTTTTTTTCCTCAATCTGTATATATAAAATCAAAAGATCATAGCATATCGGTGGTCGTGGTGGGAGAAATAACAGTAACGCGATCAACCGGGATTTGCCGGAGCTCCTGAGCGACATGCTTGAACTGAAGAACTCCTCCTCCATCTCTACACTGTGATAGTAATCGCGCCGCTTCTTCTTTCGTCATCAAAATCTTCACTTTAATGGTGCTTTCCCCATAAGAATTTTTCTAATCATGACTTTCTACTCTTTGAAGCTGCAGCAATGGCTTCATGATCTCGTCATCATCTTTAAAATCTTTATGTAACAAACTAAACATGTTTAATGGTGTGAGAACGGGAGAGGAGAGTTGGTGATGAAGAAGCACAAAAAGAGTCTATTATATATATAGAAAGAGAGAGATCCACAAAGAGAGAAATACGAAGAGAATTAAACTGATGTTAACTCCGTTTTAAAATTAAAAATATTTTTTATTTTAAAATTAAAATTAATTTTTTATTTTAATATTTATAAATATTATAATATTTTTAATTTGATTTTTTTTTATTATAAATACAAATAAAAAATTATATGCATGTCTAGAAACAACATGTTACAAAATTATTTTTTACGATCAAATCGTAAAAAATATTTTATTTATAAAATTGTCCTTTTTTTAAAAATATTTCTTGCCAGCCAGAGTCCTGGTCTTTCTTCTCGGTCAAGCACTAATTTAAGAAGGGATGACGTATTAGAATGGAGTGTTGGACGTGCCAACCAAAGTCCTGGTCTTTCCTCTCGGTCAAGCACTAATTTTAAAAGGGATGACGTATTAGAATTGTGTTAGAAGAGTATAATTTTTCAATTTAAGATTCAATAACTTATTTGATTCAGAATTAATTTGTGACAAATAATTATCGAATAACGAAAATAACAAAAAAAAAAAAAAAAGATGACGTATTAGAATGGAGTTTTGGACATACCAGCCAAAGTCTTGATCTTTCTTCTCGGTCAAGTACTAGGTAAGTGGTCTTGTTTTTCTTGTAAAGGATAATGAGGTGGAGTGGTAAGAGACTTGGTATCTCTTAAATAAAGTCTTGAATTCGAGTCCTATGAATAAAAGGATAGTGTTGAGAGAACTCGTCTTTCAATGAGGGTCTAACAGTAAATTCGAGTGGTTGCATACTTAAAACACTATTATTTTTTTTTTTTTTTTTTGAAGAAGGTTAATGTCTCAATGATAAAGCATGCATAGGTTGTTGTTGGCTCACCTGTTATACTCTCTATTATATATAGGCATGACAAATAGATGAATAATGATAGATTTGGATAACAATAAATAGATTTGGATTAAAATACATTAAATTTTATATAGTTAATAAATGGATTGATATATATGGATAAGGATGAATATAGATAACTTATATCAACTTTAAATTTTATGCATCATTTTTTTGTATGTTTATCAAAAATATATTAATATACAAGAAAACTAAAATAGCCTATAGTAAAATGTCATGTAGCAACAACTTGTTGCATAATGAATACTCATTTTGCTAAGTTAATATTTTTTTAATTACAAAATTCACAACTACACATATAAATTACATGTGTACAACTACATATATAACTAGTAATGTTAATTGGTTCAACCACTAACCATCAATTAAATCCATTTAATTTGTAAAATCATTTAACTAAATCCATCTATAAACATCTCTAAATGATTTCAATTCATATCCATTTAATATTTGATGGTTTTGAACATCTATTGAATTATAATCTATTTTTCCATGTCTAGTTATATATATCCTGTGTAACTATTAAATTATATTTATTTATTAAAATTAATTTTAATATTTTATAAATAAAAAAATAAATATTATGTGTCAACTATACATGAAATATAATAAATAGTATAACATGTGATTTGAATTCCAGATTGGGGCAAGCCATGACACTTCCAATCCTCCACCTTTCGGCCGATTAAGAATGACATACATTTTTGTTATTACTCTGTGGTCTTGTTTTGCACAACTTATTTTAAAAATTATTTTATAATTAGAATAAATTATAATTTGAAAAAAAAACACTTATTGATTGACTTTTAAAAATAAGTTGACAGTATAAGTTATACTTAACCTATAATTTTTTTAAAATTAATAAAAATAATAAATTTTAAGGTAATTGACTTTTAAAAATAAGCTATAATCAGTTTCAATAAGTTGAAACAAACAGACCCTATATCCCAGAAACATTACAATACATTTTAATAGTCATGTGAAACAAATTATAAGATTTATCATAAATATATTAAAATATAAGTACTTTATTAAACTTTTTAATACATTGATATGTTATATTTTTTATTATTAAAGTTCAAATATTTTAATATATTTTTCATACATCTTATAATATGTGTCACACAATTTTCAAAATTTATTACTCAATCCGTCCCAATAAAAATAACCAACCATCTAACATATTCAAATCAAAATATGTTACTTTTAAGGGAAAAAAAAAATTATCATACACAACATAAAATTTAATTCTTCTTATATATATTTTTTAAATATGCAAAATATAATTTCTTTTGACTGTCACAGTAAAGAAAAAGAAAGAAGTGAATATTTTAACTTAAACAAGAAACTAAAATCTTTTCCACGCGGAATTCAATGGTACTTTTGACCGTCACAGTAAGAAAAAGAAAGAAGTGAATATTTTAGCTCAAACGTCACGAAGGGGAGAGGAGGCACCCATTGCCAATGGTGGGCATTCTCCCACCCCGTGGTGGTGGTGGTGGTGGGAAAGGGCGAGGAAATGGACATTCTAGAGAAAAAAAAAAAAGAAAAAAGGGCAAATTTGGCACAAATGTGTTTCCTGTCCAAAATTATTTTATTTTTTAAAAATATTTTAAATTTGAAAGGAGAAAAAGTTATTATCTTTATTTTATATTAATAATCATCTTAACTTCATGCACATGGATCAAGACTAACAATAAATATTAATTTTTAATTACATTTCTATCGCTTATTGAAAATTATAAATAACATATATAAATAAATTAATAAATTAAAACACATTGGAAAGATAAGAGAGATTATGAATAATCTAGGAAAACAATTCTTATACTATTATCTTAAAAAACTATAAATAACAATTATTTTAAAATAAATTTTTATTTTAAAAAAAAAATATTATTTTAAAATGAAAAAAGTACTATAAATTAGAATAGTGTTGGACATGCCGGCCAAAGTCTATGGGCTTTCTTCTTGGTCAGGGTACATTTTTTTTTTTTTTGGTTCAAATGGTCTTAAATAAAAGTTTGTTCATACAATCTAGCTTTCTTGGCTAGTACACGAGCATTGTTCACAAACGAACGATGAACCTTAACGATTAGACACGAACTAAAGGTATTATCAATATTAGATACATAACCCAAAATAGAATACAGTGAATTACTACTATGAGGCAGGAAATTAATAAACTTGACTAGAAAATGTGAATCTGTTCAGAAAATTACTTCCTGCATACTTAAAGATTTACCCCATTTTAAGGCCTCGAACAGTTCTGAAGCTTCTGCTTGAAGAATCAAGGCTAAACACAAGCACCTGTATACCTTTCGCCAAAAACATAACAGCCGTACTGTCCATAACACACAGTCCTATAGATGCCAACCCTCGAAAGGTGCATTGTTACATAGTAACAGCCATAGTGTACAATCTTTTTCAAATGGAATCCTATAGCAACAACATTAGTAGTAGTAGCATGCATACCAGTAGAAGGAGTACCCAGACAATTCTTGTTTTCATCCAAAGCTCGTTAAATGAATGGCGGGAGATTAGTCATATTCACAATTGTCAAAGGTGTATCAATTACAATAGAAGCAACTGGACGAGAGCTTTGCCTAAGATTAGGATCATATTGTTCATACAACTGAATACAATAACTAAGTTTGTGACATGTATGATTATAGTAACCACACATCATATTTGATGAAAAAGGTATAGTCGAAAAATCATTGATGAAGTGACCTGTCTGGTGACAATAGTGACATTTTTTCTTGTAAGATGGTCGATAAGATCTAACAGCTATGACTGTCTCTGTATTGATTGTATTGGCCTTTAGAGTATTCAGACGAGATTTTTCGAAATTGAGCTCAGAAATTGCACTTTCAAGAGATGGTAAAGGAACTCGACGTAGGAGAAAAGCTCTAATAGGCTCATAGGTATCAATAAGAGACATGATAAACTGCATAAGATGTTGTTGGTCCCTATAATCTTCATAAAGTATGGCATTTTCAGCACATTTCCACTTTGGTACAGATAATGCCAATTGGTTCCAAAGACATTGCATTTGAGAATGAAAATCTGTGATTTTCTCTCCAGGTTCTTGTTTTTGGCTTGCAACATTTGTAAGAATTTGATACTGATAAGCCAAACCAATAGTAGTATATAGAGAAGCCAAAAAATCTCATACCTCTTTTGCAGTTGCATAACGTCCAAACTGCAAATTAATAGAGCGAACTGGGGAATTGCAAAAATATGTGATGGCTTGATTATTTTTGCAATCCCATTATTCAAGACGATCCTGAAATTCTTCCACAGATTCATCAGATGTTGTAATAGTGATAGTTCCATCAGGTTTGGTTGAAGTCACTGTTTTTGTTATAACAATGATACTTCCTGTCACATATCTCCATAATCTTTTACCTTTCAAATAGCTACTCATAACTTGAGATCATGCAAGATAATTGATACCATCGAGAATAATTGGAATGGGAGAACCTTCAAACTTATCCATAATAGTTGCAAAATAGAGCTAATTTTGAACTAAGTAACTAATATTACAAAGGAACTACTATTTAGACTCAAAATTAGTTAAAAATAATGCCAAAAATGGAAAGCTCACCAAATTTCATCAAGAACCGATCTCGGATCTCAAAAAATTGGTCAAAAAGGTCTTGAACCAGTCGATCAAAGTATAAACCCAGTTTGATGATGTTAGCAGGTGATGTGGCAACTCGAAATGATGGCGTGGCAACCGACTTAGCTGATGACGTGGATGATGACATGGTAGGTGACGTGTCAAGGTGCTGACGTGGCTGCTTACGTGGAGTATGTTGACATGGTGGTATGCTGCCATGACATGTGATGTGGCAATGTGCTGGCGTGACAATGTACTGTCGTGGCAGTGTGCTGACGTGGCAGAAAACGTCAGCAATTTGGGTTTTAGATTTAGGCACGTAAGACCACGCATATAAGCTTTGGGAGGCAAGTGAGAGTGCATGACAATGTTTTTGGCGACAAAGTTGATTTTTGTGAACTCGTCTCAGAAAGAGAAAGATATTGGTGTGATCAAAATAAAAAATTGGAGCAAATTTGATGGTACTGTAAGAGACTAAACAGTAGCAGCAGATTTCAGCGGATTGTTTTATCCAGCAAATGATATTCTAGGGTTATAATTATGCAACGACAACCTCGTCTCAGAACAAAGAAGATATTGGTGTGATCAAAATAAAAAATTGGAGCAAGTTTGATAGTACTGTAAGAGTGAATAGTAACAGCGGATTTCAGCAGACTGTTTTATCCAGCAGGTGATATTCTAGGATTATAATTATGCAGCGACAGCGACAACGATAGCGACAAAGGGCTATAATAGTATGTTGATATAAATATATAGAGTGTATTTATATATATAAACAATAATCAGAAGAAGCTATATGTATAAAAATTAAGCACAAACTTTTCAGATATAACTTGCAAAATTAGGAAAAACATAGAGATCATATATAGACTATGTTACTTGAGAGTCAAGTAACGTACATCTAATCTAACTTGGAATTTAAGAAATTTATTGCCATAAGAAATCTATCATCATAATAATTCTATAATATTAATTGCATTATTATATTCTCTGATACTCCTACCCTGACTTTTGAAACACGCGTTTCTCATATCAGTACTTTTGGGTTTTTATCAACTCTGGTTGAAATCGTAAACCAAAGAAATGGGCCTTCTACCCCATATTACGTATGTTAAATTTACCAGTAAGGCCTAAGGGAATCATTGTGACACCCCCAAATCTGGGCATCCACACCCCGACTTGGGTTGCCAATTTATTATTAAATCCATGTCTTACA
>JAUMHB010052648.1:0-16176 GCA_032359685.1 Pittosporum tobira
GAGAATAACAAAAGATTTTAATATTATTAGAACAACTTACCATGAAAGATTCAAAAATGTGTTGCTTGTTACTCATTAATGATCTAACTTACCACGTGGGATGCAATTAAATAAATGACACATCCCTATAAGTAGTTTAATTACCTATCACAAAAATAAATAATTAAGCTCCTCTAGAAACAAACCTGAGGAAAAACTCCAGTAGTTTGGCGGCCACTTCCATACATGGATACGCACCATTTTTTCTTGGCATTTGGAGCAAAATACTCGGCAACAAATTTCCTCCAAAATTCGATATTGTTGTCCTACAATATAAATGATTAGAATCAAATATCTTTAACGGACACATTACCAAAACTAAAAGATTCTTCTCAATAAGGAAATCTCACTTCGGGCCTGTGTTGTTGCTGATACATATAATGTGTCAGCCGCCTGGCACCCGTCCCCGGTTCATATACAGGTTTTGCCGGAGATCTCTGAGGCATATTTTGCTGTTGAAACTGAGGTTGCAATGGGGATCTTTGTTGAGGAATAGATTTCAAGAGCTGCTGTTGTTGCTGCTGGTGTTGAAGCTGAAAGAGTCTCTGTTGGTGCAAAAGATTTATCTGGGCGGCAGCAGTTGGACCCTGTGGGGATTGCCTCGACATTTGAAGAAATTGCTGCTGTTGTTGTTGTTGCTGCTGCTGTTGGTACAATGACGGATCCGAATGTTGGGGCTCCATCTTTACAGAAGCCAATCCTCGCATCGTCTGGATTTGTTGAGGTTCCAGTTTGACAGGACCCAGATTTCGCAAAGACTGTCCATTTTGATCGTTCATCGCCTGCGGCTCCATCTTGACAAGTCCACCACCGCCCAAACCGCCCCGCATTGATTGGTAGTGCTGCTGCTGTTGCTGATGGTTGTTGTTAGGGGACGGAAACTGTTGCTGATTATGCTGGAAATTCTGAGGCTCATGTTGCTGGCCTTGTTGATGATCTGGCAACATCGGGTTTCCAGAAGAGTTGGAAAACTGCTGTCCCTGAACTTGACCAGAGGAGTTACCATTTGCGATATTTGATGCGCCAAAAGTAGAGGAGGGGATATTAAATCCCGTTCCATTTCCAACACCAGAAAGTGGATCAGACTCAGCCCCATTATCTATAAGTCCTCTCTGAGAATTCCCTGGAGCAGATAGAGCACTACTTGGTCCATCATTCCCAAAAGACTGATGAAGGAGGGATGAAACATTCGCTACATTCCCAAGCATATTCATGCCGCTGAAGTTATTCCGTGGTGAAACAAGAGACGGAAAACCAGACTGCGAATTCATGGAACCCCCTTGACCACCCAAAATGCCAGAATTTGAACGCAGCATTGATTGCTGAACAGACTGGGCACCAAGTGGAGTGGGAGGCCCTTGTGGCACCATCTTTCCGAATAACAACTACAGAAGATTTGTTCAGATACACTAAAACCAGACAACAAACCGGACCCTTCACACTCGCAACTAAGGCTGAACTTTCAGAGTCCTTAAAAGTGCAAAAAAATTATTCCAAATGTTTAGTCCTGAGAATACCAAAGAACACCAAAAAGAAGCAACGATCTTTGGCTCTAGCCATCCTACAAGTGCATTAATACTCGGACACAATCTTCAGCCATCTTTCCCATTAATTTCTGTTTTTGTAAGTCAATTTCACCTTGAACCATTCTACAAAAAAACAATAAATAAATAAATCAAACTTTGACTACCACAAAGACACCTTTTGAATCTTTCAATGCCTACAAAAATTGACCCCAAACCGCTAATCTCAGAACCCCACATACTAAAACTCCGAAATTATGCACAGCTAATTCACACATTATTGAAACCCAGTTCAAAATCAAAAAATATAATCCCAAATTGCCAAGAATCTACTAAAAAAGGAATCTTTATAAGAACAATATAAAGATAACATTCAGTAAAAAAAACAATTAATAGCAAAAAATTCAATTCAGTACATTAGATTGGATAATTTTATGGTTTTTCAAGTTTCAAAAAAACTTACCAGAACCGTAAAATCAGCAGATTTTGATAAATCAGCACAACCCAACTTATAACAATTATTGAAAATCTACTAACTCACCTGGTTTGCATTAGATACATACATAAACAATATATATATATATAAGTTATACATATAATCTTTAGTGAAATGAAATGGGAAGTCTTGAATCTCCCAGTAGAGACTAGAGAAAGGAGAGAAGGAAGTTTGTTGTTCCTCGCTGTATCTTTAGAGTGTACCTTCGCGGACGTCAAAGCCAAATTAGATCGGATTGAATTTTTTCTTTCATTCCATTCTTGACCTTTTCTCAAACCAAGTCAATTCCGCTTCTTGCTCGTTTTATAGACCTAGGTCATGTTATGTTAGGTGTGATATCATCATCATCATCATCACCGTACATTTCACATCCTCTCTCCTATGGCTATGGGGGCTTGACCTTCTAAAATTAGTTTTCGAATTCTGTTTATTTACACATTTGCCCCCATAAATGACTTTCTATATCTTAAACTAAATTTGATCTAAAAAATAGATATCACTCCATTATTTTAGGATGATCTAAGATATTTTAGGATTATTTTATTAAAACTTTTAAAATATTACTATAATTTCTAATATTGATGGATTAGTAGTAATTAAATTCGTAGAATTTGATTTTGATTTTGATTTTAATTACAAGCTAAGTAGGACCGATATATTCAGTCGATAGTATTATAATTTAATACTAAGCAAATATTAAAACAATAATAATTTAACATGAAATAGCTAATTGCGACATTCTTATTTTAAAGTTTTAGATAAATATAAGTTGTGCATCTTCTATCATACTTATCCATTTTGAAAATCTTCAAAAATCTTTACCTAATCATTTTCCCTTAAATCACTCTCCTAAATTTTAATTTTTTTTTTATTGTTCCAATTTCAAATTACTTTTAATATTTCCAAATTTCTCATAGTTCTTCAAAAGGACTCGACCAACTCCTTTTGAAATTTCCATAATTAATAAATTATATAGGGCTTATTTGTTTCAGCTTATTAAAATTGATTATAACTTATTTTCAAAAGTCAATTATCTTAAAATTAATTATTTTTATTAATTTTAAAAAATTATAGGTTAAATATAACATATATTGTCAACTTATTTGAAAAAATTGGTCAATAATTATTTTTTTCAATTTATAACTTATTATAATTACAAAATAAATTTTAAATTATTTTAAAATAAGATATGTCAAACAGGCCCATAGTCAATTATGGTTAGTGATAAGGTCAATTGGAGAAGCACTCATTGAATACAATCATTTCGTTTATTTTTATTTATGTCAATTCGTGATAGAAATTCAATTAAATTGCATTATCTGAAATTTATCAATACAATTATTGATTGTTAGTTTCTTATTATTGCTACTATCTTGGAAAAAATAAAAAGAACAATTATTTTTTATAGTCTCGTAGTTATAAAATTAGAGATAGCTAGTACTCCATTTAACCTCATATAATACATGATTGTTCTTATAAATAATTTTAATATTTCTTAAATAGAACTAATGTTTGTAACTTTATTTAAATTTTATATTTTTTAAGAAAATTTAGTATGCAGTTATTTTTTATTGTTGGATCAATATAGGAGAGTGCGGGGGGTGTGTGTGTGTGTGTGTGGCAAATATTATCTTTCTTCCTTTCCTTTTTTAATAGTTACAAAATCTAATTTAAACAATAATGAAATACTACTTAAACGTGAATAATTATATAAGAATAGTGAAAGTATTTACATTATTATCGTGAAAAGAACATAGCTTAAGTTTAACCTGTTAAACGGGGAATAATATTTACCATTCAACTTAGTTGTACAATCATAACCCTATTGGGCAGCCGATTGTTGGAGTTAATTCTATACGTACAAAAAAAATTTAAAAAATACCTTAGTTGTACAACTTTTCATACAAACAGTACAATCCTAAATTGCAGTGTTGGTAGTGAAAAATTCATTTTTGCGCTTCTAATATCATTGTCCTAATAAATTTGGTAATACAGTTTATATATTACTTGTACATTTCAAATTTAAATTTTAAAATAAATATAAATATTTTATATTAAGTGTGGATAATCAATTACATAAATGGTCGAACTACCAAAATATTGTCAATTAGTATATTGTAAAGTTATTTTTAAAATTTTCAAAATTAGAGATAAGTTTTAAAAAATAATAAAGAATGAAAATCTCAACATCTCATTATTATATCTTGATAGTTATCAAATTAAAATGAATATATTTCAATTTCAATTTACAAATAGTCTTATATTTTGTTTTTATTTTTTGCTAATAAATAATCTCTATGTTTAAAAAAAAAAGGCTAAATAAAATTATTTTTGTTTCAAATAAAATGACATAAAGATATATTTATCATTAAATTTAACACGTTGAATTTTTAATGTTTTAATTATAATTTTTTAACATTTGGAATTATGCATGGATGGGTGTACATTGCTGCACTACATGAGATGACGATAAAGAGGATTGCATGCGTGGATTGATTCACGTGTTACCATACAGACGGAAGCCATATTTCTCGAAAACAATTTTCGGTCTATAAAAGATTATTTTAACGGTTTTATAAAATAAGAAATATTAAGGAGTCTTTTTGGTAAATATTTTTGTGCGTATAAATATTATTTCTGCCTTCAGTTTTTAAAATTCATAATCAAAATTATTATTTGATAACTTTTTATGTTTCTATATAATTGGAAGCAAAACCTACGCTTGTAGCAAAATTATTAAAAATTCTGACTTTAATGAGTTCTACAATTAAATAAGCTTTTAAAAAAAAAAAAACTCACAATATATATTTTAGCAACTCATCAACTCAACTTATATCACTCAATTTTTTTCTACATTTTACAATTTTTTATATTCACTTAAAACTATTTCATAAATATTGTCTTAATTTATTGATCAAATATAAATTACGTTAATAAAATTATATTGGTCTATTAAAATTTTAAAAATAAAAATATATAAAAATAAAAGCAAAAAGTTAAGACGTGAAATAAAAAATAATTACCAAAGGTTCCCCTCGGTCTTGGGGGTCGTGGTCGGATCGGGGTTTATGCTTGCCTATGTATCCTCCTCAAGAAGATGAGACTGTTATATTGCAGTAGTCTTGCTACCAAATGAGTCAAGTATTACGAATATTGAGGAGTGTGTGACTGTGATACCTATTTCTTAAATTATTCTTTAAGATGTTTAGAGAATTAATAAATAAAAAAAAAAAGAGTATATACAGAGTATAATAATAGTTGTAAAGCCAATTTGTTCGATGGAATGTTATTTTAGATAATTAAAATTGTTGCAAGTTCTGTGTGAAATTCCCTTAAAAAAATGTTAGAAGTTTAATGAAAAACTGAATTATAGGAGGGTGCATGATTAAAGAGACGAAGGAGGTCCAGGTTAAGATGTTTACATTAGTTTTATTTTTATTATTTTTTTTTAAAATAAAAAAAATGTTACAAGTTTTGTGGGATAAATTGAGTTTTTGTGATAAATTTTTAGTCTAATGGCTAAAACTGAGTTCCTTATATTCCTTAATTATTAGAGATATCATGTTCAACTTTGTCGTAATGCATGAACTTATTTTATTTAGTTAAATAGGGTTTTATTTTTTTGCCTATTATTATGGGATTAATTATTCATATGTAAGTTGATACTTGATATAGCTTATTATAATTATAAGTTTGATGAAAATATAAACACACATATATATTTTTTCCAATGAATGTTGTGTAAATGACATAATATGTTTTTAAAGGATAATGTTAAAAGTTTTAGATTTGTGATATAAGAATGTCTCAAATAATATATAAATAAAAAGTAGATTATAAATGGTACGACATAGTCAGATTTGAGATATAAGAGTGTCTCAAATAATATTTAAATTAATACGGATTATAAATATACATGGCAAACGGATCGGGTCAAAAAGGTCCAATTTTTTTTAGCACAAATATGTAAGTCTAGACCGAGTCCAAGTTGAGTTAGGCGGACCGCGGTCTTTTTTTTTTTTGTTTTTTTTTTTTAATTTTGCTTATTTTATTTTATTTTTAATTATTACCGTCAATCACTTTCGTAGATTATAGTATTTCAATTCCAATTATTTTCTATAGAATTAGAAAAGCTAATTAGAACATAATCTTACGGTCTAAGTCCATTAATTTGACTTGTACCAACCAATTCAAACCATTTTTCACTAGGAGAGTACAATATTTGGATGAATCTGTAAAACATTCTCTATTGCTCCAACCCTGGTTGTATGCCCACAAAAGTGCCCATAAAATTGCAAGGGCATATTAGGAATTGAAAGTGCATCCTAGAGTATAGCATTTGAAAATTTAAAAATAAAATTAAGAAATATCCGAAACATAGAAAAAGTTAGAAAGTCTAAAACAATGGATTAACAATGGCTCCAAGGAATAAGACAACTCCAGAGGTGTCTTCCCTGAACATGAACATGAAGATGAAGGATGGTTGGCAATGAAATTTATTGGTGGTTGTTTATACATTGAGTTGCCACACCCAGACATGAGTGAAGCAACAGTGCTTGAAGCTGCTTCTGTCCCTTGCTCATTAACTTCAATACCCAACTTCTAGATTATTTTACTCATGAAACATCGGTAACTCAAAGAATTACACACTCAATTTATAAGATCAATTATTAAAATTTATATATAGTTATTAGGCGGACCGAATTTGTTTTAGGCGAACAAAAATTAAACCGGACAAAAAATATCCGATTTTTTTGGACCTAAAGTATATGCCCAAAACTCACATGTTTTGTGGACGAACGGGTTGGATTTTAGACCAACTTTATTAAGTATAATTATAAATGGTGTCATCAATTGGTTGCACTATCCTTTTTAAAAATTTAACATTATAGTTTTCTTATAATATGGCCACTATATTATATTAAATAATAAAAATAAAGAAAACATGTTTTCAAAATTATAAATTTAAAATATAACTTTATGCAAAGGGAGTATTACTGCATAACAAAAGCATAACGACTTGCCATCTAAAGCTAATATATGTCACTCCATTAACGGTTGGATCAACTGGAACAAAAAGCAGATTCTCACTCCTATATAATAATTCTTTGAGATCCAATGCACTACATCACGTCCTATCGCACTCCCTTATCTGCATCCACTCATCAAACTGATCCTATTTAGCATTTTAATTATTTCAATTTCGTGTCTCTGATGGAGATATTTACTTTTGGTACCTCACTTTATTACTAGATCATTAGCCCTACGATGTGGGTTGTTTAGATAATATTAGTCTATTAGCCTCAAAAGCACACGTACTTACTTATTTGATTTAAATAAATAATTTACAAAAATATTTATGAAAGAATAAAAATCTAATAGATTACTTTTAAGTAATTTAAACTCTAGTAATTAGTAAAAAGAAAAAAAAAACACTTTAGTTAGGTAATGATAAGCGTGAAGTCATGTAGGTCAAAAAATTTAGGAAATATTATAGGGAGTTTCAAAATTATTTTTTATAGTAGTGTTTTAATTATGTCAATAAAATTAAAAACAAGGGTAAAAAGCTTCAGTAAAAAATATTTACTTAAGCATGCTCGGCGCATTAATTTTTTGAACTTATAATAGTTGAATGAGACTATATCATTGATATTATACTTCACCATTTACTAAAAAAATAAAAACTTAACTTCTTTTAGTAACTAAAACATATTTACCTAAATTATAAAATAAAAATAAATTAATCACCAAAAAGAAATATATATTGAACTTGACAATTAATTTATAAAGATATTAAAATGTTCTTATATAATAAATATTTTTTCCTAACATATTTGGTTATTCATTTTATAATACAAGTTTAGTAATATAAAATTTGTTAATAATTACTTATGTGTATTTTATTTCTTGTTAATTTTATAAAAATAAGACATTTATTAATTTTTTGTATTAATCATAGAATAATTTATTTTGTAATATTGTTGTAGTTGTTAAGGTTTCCAAGGATTTAACTATTGCTAGTGCCAAAAAGTAACATCCGTTTATTTAGATGCCACGTGTACATGATCACATCCTTTCCGGAGGAATTATCTACAACAAATACACAACGAGCAACTACAAAGGGCATTACTATAGATTCTCTAACTCTCCAAGGGCAAGGTGGTCAAAGGAATATCTCATTTCTACTTATAAATAACCCCCAAGGTGATGGGATAGGTACTTAATTCCTCACTTTAAGCTTCTCATTTCAAGCTTACAATTAGAGTATATAAGTTCCATATGAGAATAAGATCTTTGAATAGAATGACTAAAGTTCTCAACCTTGCGATCAAACGAAATATTATCTAGTCCCCTACCGTAGTTCATATTTAGCCTCGTTGAGCCTAGCCCAATAAGGCACCTACTATCTAAACTTTGATTACTTAAACATCATATGGGCAATAAGTGGGATCCCCTCCCCACCTCGCTGCCTTTTATTTTGTAAGAAACATAAAGGGGCAAGGAGCAAGGCATGATGTAGCCAATGACTCAAGTGGAACCTAAATGGAAAGAGTAGAGGACTTAAACATAGCCTCAAGTATGACCAATAATTTCCGAACAATCTCCAAGGAAAAGAAAAACTCCAAGGGGTGAACTAGATCTACAAACCATGTGTTTCTACTAACAACCACTCAATCGGAAAGCGTGGTCGATGTATATTATGCCCTTACTATTAGAGTCGTTTGTGGAAAAGACGATCCAAACAATCTAGTTCACCCTCCAATGAAGAATATGATCTAAGAAACCTAACACACCTTTCCAAGGGAGGTGACAATTGAAAAGATCATTAAGAAGAATACGATTTAAGAAATGTAGCTATTCCACCTCCATGAGAGAAACAAAAGTTGAAAAGATCAAGCACCATTGCAAAAAGTGATGATCTAAGAAATTTAACCTACCTATCTGAATGAGACGACAATTGAAAAGATCCAAAGTCACCATACAAGTGATGTATGATTTGAGAATTATAGTTTACCAGGGGAATGACGATTCAAACGGTCCATCTCCTACTCAAGACAATGAATTTCTAAAAGTTCTAACGAATGACAATCTACTTCACTATCGGTAAAAAAGGAAACACCGCGTCTCCTAGAAGAAAAACCCGAAAAGACTCAATACAAGGCGATAATCAAAGTCGAGTTGGGACCAACGCTGCCATCGATGAATGACCTGCACCCCAAGGACAAGAAACTACTCATGGCAATAATAATTTAATTTATTGAATTAAAAGCAATTACTAGCATAAATTCTAATTTTTATAGCAACTTAATTGAAAGCAATTAATAATTAAACCATAAAAGCATAATGAGATGTATCAATTTGAACCAAATATGCTAAATCAATATGTAAACCAACCAATAATATTATCAAACCACATTAATAGCATAAAATTGATAATTTGATATATAGGAAAGGATAAGAACATAGTAGGGTTTGAAGAATTACCTTCTTCCTCATTATGATGACGTAGAATACGACGAGAGCTTCAAATAAAGATCTAGAATATCTCTAATGGATCCTATTAGCTTGATCTATGGCAAAAACAATTGCACAATGGCTTGCAAAGTGTATCTAGACCTGAGGTAGTTGCCAGATATTAAATCTTTGTTTTAAGGTTGATTATAGCCTCTCGTGTCTTGGAAATGAAATCAAGTCACACGGACCGAGCCCGGGTCAGATTAGGTTGGAAAGCTATAGAATAGGGATTAAAAAAAAAAAAAAACAAAATTTTATCGAAGGAACACAACTACCGAACATTGGAAAATAAATAATTAAATTTTACTCCAACGTACGCAGTCAAGTTTTTGATCATGATTGTCTTATTTTGATCGATCAACTGGAAACATTTCCTTATAGTAGAGCAGGTCAGTCAATTCAGTTCGGGCATGATAAGCATGTTATGATTCCCCAAGCCCAGTAAAACCAAACATCTTTTGGTAAAGCAGTAAGTATATGTACCATTTCAAATGTACACTTTATAAGTTGCTCCCCGTATGCTATAATTTGCTTTAATCTACAAGATTTAAGTCTAAACTTTCTATTTTATAGTAGGCATATGTAGGAGTTCTAGATGAAATAACATCTTAGGTAAACCAAGAGCAATTGGATTTGCTTTATGCTACCAAGTAGGCTTGGTGTGATGTCCCATTTGAGGTAAGTCATTTGCTAATAATATTATATTTCTAGTAATCTGAGATATGGATATAGAAATATAGTAACCTAATGTACATTACGAAATGTATATAACATACATTAGCTCAAGTGGTATCCTCTCATCTTTGTAATCATTTGGCCTACTTTTTATAGGGTTGAGGTGGGGTTCAATGTCCCTTCATCCACATTTAATAATAACCAATATTTTTTTAAATATTTTATAAATATTTAGTAACATACATTACCCTCAACCTTATCAAAAGCTTCGATAGACCTATCATCATTCTCTTTTCACTCAATATA
This sequence comes from Pittosporum tobira, assembly GCA_032359685.1. Lineage (NCBI taxonomy): Eukaryota > Viridiplantae > Streptophyta > Magnoliopsida > Apiales > Pittosporaceae > Pittosporum > Pittosporum tobira. The sequence goes on from JAUMHB010052648.1 coordinate 10,555, forward strand.
TATTTTAAAAATTCAGGTGTTAACAGTCATCTTACCAACCGTCACTCAATCAATTCCTAACTAATGGTTTAGTTGATCCTTTAGCTGTGAGCTCAATGGTATCTCAAACTTCAACTCCGTTCGGGTATTTAAACTTTTAAATTCATATGTCAGTTACAACATATAGTTCATATGAAGTCGAGTAATTAACAAAACTGTATTTTCAGATTTGAATTCTAACTTATAACATAGTATTTATACTCCAATTTGGTATATATGTATGTTATACTCCTTTATGTACATATCGTAGGCCTACGCCGCAATACCCTAATAGACAATTTCTATTTCCAAACTCAACTGTTAGTCATCAAACTCAATAAAAGTGATAATCTGGTACAAATTTGGTATACAATGTTGTGCTCTAATTAATAACAGATGTTATGCAAACTAATTATTGATGAATCTTTTAGGCAAATAATTCCTAATGGGATTTATGGTCCTAGGTTCACGAGGATTGACATAGTAGTTGATCCTATTTTATATGCATTTGTGGAGAGCAGAAACTTTAGTATATATCTACTGCTTTTAAATTATCAACATTTTGAGTAATTATTGTAGAGGAGATGGTTAAAGTAGATAAGGGACTAACGAGTTCTAGCTCTAGTGGGATAGCTACCATCCTTTACCAAAGAGACCAAATGAAGAATATATTAGACTAAATGAAAATTATATTGTCTTTATGTTATCTTGAATACTGATGACTATTTAAAAAGCATAAATATACAATTTAGGAACAAAAATTATTATTTTATTTAATTAGGAACAATTTAAACTACATGTCAAATAAAACTAGAAAGATTGATTGGAGATGAATGGAAGGGTATTTATACTTTTTGACTTTCTCATATTTGGAGTAGTACCAGTTCTGTCATATATTCAAATTCAAGAATTTTCTCCATCTGCATATTATGGAATAATTGAAATAAAAAATACAAATCATAAGACTTATCAATCAAATTACTAATAAAGCCTTTGTTTGTGTCTAAAAATTAGAAATACTAACTTCGTGTCAAGCTTATTAAGAGCATATATAATGGAGTTGTGCTTATCAAACTAGTAATAAGGCTTTTGTTAACAAAATACTAACTTTATTGTTATAAATATTACAATGGACAATCATAAACCAAAATTAATTTATATCAATTTAATAGAAAATGTTTCTCGCTATATATCAATTTAATAGAAAATGTTTCTCGCTATATATCAATTTTTAAGTTTTTCCAAATTGGTCCTTAATACTCTCGGAATGTCCTATAGACTTAAGGAAGCCCAAAAACTTTGGTTTCATTATAATATTCTTTGTTTTCAAAGTTTGCATCAATATCTTCCAAACTGACAACACCCTTGCATAATATTTTCCACCAATTAGCAACCTTAATAGTTTTTATCTTGAGGGGGCTTCGCCACTAGTTTCTGCGGCATAAGGTCTTCGACAAGGATTGAAAACTCAACCTATATGAAACCATGAAACCTGAAACAATAATGTCCAAATTGGAGAAAGAATTACTCAGAATTTGACAAAGATGGACCCAAAATTGAAGGTTTTCTAAGTGTTATACACAAGCCATTTGGGTCGATCAATAGCCCCACCAAACCAATTAATAAAAACAACACAAAAAATTCATAGATGTTTTATATTTAAAAGTTTCAGCTACAAATCAGTTTCAATAATTAAACCATATATTTCCAAAATTGACACAAATCGAACAATTACACATGTAGGTAAGTTAATTAGTTATATCTCAATTTTTTTTCCTGCATCCATACCATCCTAAAAAAAATGGTCAATTGTAATTTATCTTCCTATAGAACAATCAAGTTAAGAGTTGAAATTGAAGAATAGAAGGAGCTACAACAGGCATCTTATCGTAAAGGTATGGACAAAATTTAGAAAGAGAGATACATGAAGAAACAGAAAGATGGAATTTTTTATGACAAGGTGTTGTTTGAACAACTCAAAGATATTTTCACTAAATTCATTTTTTTTATAACAAAATTATTGAATTTCTTAGGATTATCAGGCACGAGTGCAGACCCAGATTGGTGATGCTTCAAGAATGCCACCTGACAATTATGGTATGCTCAAGATATTAACTCAGCATAAATTATAAATTAATTAAGAGGCCCTCCTCTAGAGTAGGAATGCAATGGTAGAATCACGTTTGACTAAAATATTATACACTACTTACTTTGTCTTATGTTGCTAAAGTCATGTTACATGTATTTTTCAACACATCCAATTGTCTAAACTGAGGAGTGAGGAGTATCTTCCAATAAATCTTCCTGAAAACAATGGGGAAGATTAGTAAATAATTCCATAATATGTGAAAAAGGTGGTAATTTTTTTTAATTGCAATATGATAAACTATTTACCATTTTGTATTCAAGTATTTATTAGCCGAACACATATAATAATATTTTTTTTGTGATTGTATGTAATGAACTAATTGTGACATCTGCTACAGACCTAGTGGGTAATTTGCGCTCTACAATTTGATAATTAACTACCACAAGATTATTGTACTATGATCAATAAGGTCTTTTATGTTTTGAGCCTGACACCTAATATAAATGGTATGTCTGATAAATCTCCAAATAGCTTTTGCATTGAAATAAAATACAAGTTATATATGACGAATTAAAATGACAAACTGAAATTCTTTTCAACAAAAGAACTATATAACTTATAATTTTAAGGAATGCTATACACTGATGCCTTTGAATATTTACTTTGACTATTGATTAGTACAACATGATACACCATCTCAAGAGTTCCACTCAACAAACAACAATCAAAGCACATGACAAGCTTAACAAATTTTAATACCATCTCAAGTCATTAAGATAGTTTTATTACAAAAACAAAAAAGCTAACAAATTCAGCCACAAAAAACACATTATAAGAAATCAATTTGGTGTACTATATTAACTATTTACTCATTTTAATTGTAGCATCGGTCAGTAATTTGCAAATGACAATAAGGCATTTAGCCTATGGAAGAGCACCTAGTATTGCTGAAGAATGTATGTATATTTTAAAAGAGATTCAAAAAGTTATCGTAGTGTGTTACATAGTACATTATTAACTAATTACCAAATGATCAAGCTATGAGACAATTCAACAAGGATGTACACCAAATCATGCGAGCGCCAAAGGCAAAACTCCACACTTTCATAAGCCTATATTATTTAAATGAACTTTTGGTCCCGTTTAACATTAAAATGTCATAATTTGTGGGTGATTTTACTAATCCTGTTGTTCACTGGATCTTTTAGTTGCATAGGTTGAGATACTTGGTTTGGACTACCTAGACAAGCTCTCTAATTAGAGACTTTTTTTGAACCTCTCTATCACTACTTCTATTTCAATCAGTGTAATTTTTAAAAATTTTATTCCAAATTCAGAGACTTTTTACAACAAATGATAAATTTGACTCAAATTAAAATTCCGCTATTACTCTTTGAATATTTTTCAACATGCATTAATTTAATTGCTTGATATAGTGCTTTACTTATACACGTGCACTTCAATTTGATAAAAATCGCCACTAACAAAGATCACTTCCTAGATAAAGGCTGCTAACACAACAAGGTGAATCAAAGGAAGAGCCTCAAATATTTTTAGAGATTAAGGAAAAATTAGAAATACAAACATAGATACCTCATTAATAACCAGTTTCAACCTTTAGAAACACGGCGAGTCCGACAAGGCCATTGGCTTCAAAATTATGAACATGCAGAATCAACCCTAATCAATACAAATTAAATGAAATTCGAGATTGAAAATAGAATAATAAATGCACCTTTCAATCGCGCCCCTTTTTCTCTCCAGAGAAGAGGAGAAACATTTAGATCAAATATGCCACCATTCAAGTGATGTACATGCTTTCCTCTATCTCAGACTCATATCTTTTTAATAGCTTCTCTTTACAGGAGATGATAGTGTACTGTAACTATAGACTCTCAGAACCTGACAGAAGCATCCATGAAATTTTCAAAGGTAGGTTCTCTTACTTGCTCTAGTGGCTGACAAAGGCCAACCGAGAGGGGAGAACGAATGGCTCAGGAATCGACTGGTTCCGAGCAGACTCGTGGAGCAGACTGGTTTGAATAAGAGGAGCCGTATGAGTAAATGACTTAACTTAAAAGACAGATGCCGTCGCTGCGAGGCGATGGAGCAACCTGTCTGGTCTTGCGGTGCACTCATTGACCGCTTAACATGAATTAGAGAGCAGGCTGGCATAAGTGCATAACTGCATGAGGCCAAATAAGGCCAAAAATAAATCCATTTAACTCCAAAGATAGGACCAAAATAAAAATAAACTTTAAAAATGTAATTAATTGATTTTTAAAATCTTATTAATTTTTTAAGTCTAAGAATATAAGGAAATAACAAAAAAAAAAAATAGATAAATAATTTCAAACAATTTATAGATATTTAAAAAAGCATACTTGAATTTTAGTTTGAAGAATAAAATATTTTCTAATCTATAAGTGAATAATGCACATTATACTTAAATTTTGACTTTATAAGAAAAAAATATAACTAGTCTGAGCAACGCCTGTTGAACTAGTCTATGTGTAGATGATAAAACAATTACAAGGAACTCCTCAACTGCTATCATTCACTCATTCGAAAATTAAGGAACAAATTTGGCATTGAAGATTTGGGGCCTCTACATTTCCTTTTTGGTATTGAGGCTAAACATATACTTATAAGGGTTTGTTCTAATTTTCATTTGTTCTCCCTTTGAGAAAATTGGGGTAAGGTTTATACCCCCTAGTTATTTACTATTTTGGTACTAATAAAATGACACCCTATGAATGAGCGAATAGGTTTGATCCTTCTCCCAATTGGGAAGAGTTCGCTTAAAAAAAATAAAGAAAAGAAAAAGAAAAAGAAAACACTGATAATGGTTTGTTGTTATCCCAATCACTTTATATCTTAGATTAACTACTAAAATTTGATATGGTTGCGGCAATTGAAGCTCAAACACTGATGGTTGTTTCCCCTTCATTGACTTGCACTGGTGTATATTATTAATTGATGGAACTTTTTATCCTCAAATAGTTGGGGTTCTACAATATTACCTCTAACTATGCCAGATATTTGATGGCCTGCTTCTTCTCATTTTATGGCTGTAAACCGTTTTTGCGAGTACATGAATCTGCCTACTTATTATTTTAAGGCTATTAAACGCATTCTTCGATATCTCAAGCATATTGCAACTCATGGTGAAAATCTAACACCTTAAAATTGCAAATTTATTGGAAGAGTGACTGGGTAGGTAATCAAGAAGATCAAAAATCTACCGGAAGGTATTGTATTTTTCTTAGTCATAACTTAATATCTTGGTCCTCAAGCAAGCGACATATAGTTGCTCGCTCATATACCGAATCCAAATAAACTACATCTTTTACATCGTCGTTCCCTTGGCGACGTGAGCTAGATTTCGTAAATTGTTGTTCTCATGTATGATAAAAGATATTTTGGATCGTCGTTCCATTGGATGGGTGAAATAGAATCCTTAGGTCATCATTACCACTGACAGTAACATTAAGTCCAAAAATTCATATATCACA
>JAUMHB010052659.1:4570-16172 GCA_032359685.1 Pittosporum tobira
ACCATGTGAACCATCTTGAATTTTTCCCTTACTTGTTAGATGGAAAAGAAAACTAATTCATAGAGATATGCCAAAGTATGACATTGATGTTAGGCCTTAGCAGATGTTGGATTCTCATGATAACCTTAACAGGCGAACCATTGAGAGGCCAAAGTATGACATTGTCTCTGATGACGGTAAGAGCTGGGGTTGCAGGCGGTGTTTCTTTCTTCTTTTCCTTCTGGTCTTTTTCTTTTTTATTTGATCTTTAACTATCTGTGGGTTTGTTCTTGTCGAATTAACAGTAAAGTTGATTGGCCTCTACTGGTTGGTCAATTGTCTCGGTGGGTTGAATTACTGGTTGACTCACTCGGTGACACATTGGGTTGACTCAGGGTTCTGAAAGGTTTGAGTTTTTTTGGGCTAAGGGACTGTTTGGGTCATATGTGGGGCTGAAGATGATGGATTTTGAGACAATTTGGCAGTGGCTGTTGTTTGAATGGTGATGATAATTTTGAGCCAAGGTTGGAAGTGTATCTGTTTGAGGTCAAAAAGAGTGCCGTTAGGGTTTGGGACAGAATCTTATAATTACAAGAGTAATTACAGAGAGGGCTCTGATACCAAATTCTGGGAACAGATTAGGTTTTAGAATTAGACAGGATTAGAGGCGGATGGACAAGATTACAAGAGGATTAGGGGAAGAGAGGAAGATAACAATCAATATAATTGACAATAATTCTCAGTAATAACCTGACTATAATAATTGATACTACAACGCTTATATAGGATTACCAATACTTGGAGGCTAAGCTAAACTAAATTAAATAATGTAACTAATATTATTTAAAATCAAATAAAGTAGTCCTAGAAAAGTCTTCTAATTTTTGGACTTCCTGGAGTGGGCTTCCAAATAGTCCCTCTGGCTCGGGCTTGTCCCTGCCTTTGAGTTGTCTTTTTACTGGTTTAGATTACCTAATTAATAGCGCTGATCATCTTTTTACTGTTTCTAGTGATTGGTTTTCGAGGGTTGCAAGGGTATCACAGTCCCAACAGAAATATTGGGATGGAGGACTGCGTATAAGGTCTCAATTCTGCTACCAATATTACCTACAACTTTTCATGACCTTTGGGCTGGCCTGTGGTGGCCCTAGATGACCCGCGACAGTGGATTAAGACTTGGTTGAGGCTTGAGTCATTATAGCATCTTACCCCACTTTATGCATCTACTTAACTAGTTTATGTGATTTAATCCTTTTGTTGTCCTGCATCAATAGGATAACACTTCTAGAGCAAAGAAGATTGTTTTATGTTTATTTTCTGGGATTGCTCTCATGTTAAATATGGAAGACATTGATGTAATTTTTTATTAAATAATTGTGGATTAGGGTTTATAGTGATTAGAGAATTACATTGCTGGTTAGGTTATTTTAGTCATATAGAATCTTGATTGTTTCCCCAGTAAAATTGGTGTTCTGTTCATGGTTACCAAGAAAGCAGATTGATAGGTTACATGGAACAGGAATGAGTACGAGGAACGCTACCAATGGTTGATTGCACAAGTTATCTAGTTCTCGTACCACAACTCCAAATGATAGTACCTGGATCCGGAACACAGGCCAATTAGAGTTCTACGTTGGCAATGGTAATTTATATAGTGAAGTAGCCCCCATAAGTTGTTTGGCTAATATTACTAGTAATTTATGAAAATTGAGATTTCGGTTACACAAATCTTCCAAACCTAGTGTTTTAGTGCGAAGCTAAACCCTAGTTATTTTTCCGTTCCTTGTAATTCTAGTTTTGTCCAGCATCAGGCATCTCAAACTGGGAAGCTAATTGGATACTTGTATGTGATTGTCAAATTCTACGTAGTGTAATGGGGTTGTAAGGAAGTTTAAGCCTTAAGGGAGTGATGTTTCCACAAGGAAGTTTGATTCTGTAAGGCACTTCTCATATGAATGGTAAGTGGGTTCCGCCCTTCATTGTGAGATGGAACATTGCGGAAATATTAAATTTACTTGTGGAAATATCAGTTTTCAAGTTTAATTGAGACGGAAGGACTAGATGGGGAAACGATATGGTGACTATGGAGAAATGTTGGGTCCACATATGAAAACTGCATGTTGCAATTCATCATGAGAGCATTTGTTGTAATCTCAACTACAGTCTGAGGGATTTTTACGCTTCCGATGATACTGGGGAATATTGGTGGTTTGCTAATTAAATCTCGATTCCATTTGAAATTCGTCAAATCCACTTTCAATTTACTCGTCCGGCTTTGTGTAGAAGGCAAATATCCAAATTTGCAGTATGTTTCCTTCACGATTTCTTTCGTAACTTAATTTGGTTTTCCCATCTTTCACCTTTGTATGAATTAGGATGTTCTAAATTATTTTTTAAGCAAAATGTGCACCTGTGCTACTTTGTTTGCTGAATACCCAAACATATTTTTACCATGTCTATGAAAATTCTCTGCAGCTGTTGTGGACAATCTCAAAAAAACCAATGAGCGGTTTACAGTTCCTGTTACGAAAGCGGAGTTTGCAGTGATGCGCACGACTTTCAGTGTATGATATCATCTGTCTTTTGCTTCATCTGCATCGTTTTATTATTATGATGAAGTGCTGGTTGTCTTTCTAATTTGAAAAGACTGATTGTGGATTTCTTTGAAAGGTAAACTAGGATTCGCTGGAGCATCAATTTTAAAATGTGTGATTTTGCAATTCCCGCCTTTTCAGAGGATAGGTGTATGCTTGTTTAAGATTTAGGCTAAGAAAATTAGTCATCAAGTTCAATCAAACATTGTAAATTACTTATAACTTACATATCTATGGTAATAATATCGGTAAGCTGATGAATATCTAGATAGGAACTTAATATGTATATGGACATAGTGCATGTATATAATCACCCCCAGTTTTTTACTTATCTAGATATACAAGTGGATATTTTCACACCCCAATCTGCCTCTCACCTTTTCCAGACTTCCTTTATTTCTGTCCATCATCATTTCATATGACTGGGAGTTACTTCTTTTTATGCCATTATTATCTAATATGGAGAATGTAGTCGATCTAGTCAGTTGATGCCACCAGAAACTTCGATTAATTATTACGAGGATTTATGTATATTTTATGATTCCTGTATATACTTGATGCTTACATGTGAAAATGAGGTTGTAGAGACACTAGCTGCCACTGATGGGGAGTGCAAAACTTTAGCATACTCCTTCCGTTCCACAAAATGAGTTCTTTCTCGAATTTTAAGAGTCAATTTGTGATATACTAAAATTTAAAATTGATTTGATACATTATGAGATTACGACTTTTATCCTGGAATATGAGCGGGCTTAATAATAGCTTTAAGAGGTCTTCTATGAATATATTCTCTAGTGCGAACTTGATGGTGGAATAAGATGAAGGAAATGTCGATTGAGATAGTGAAATCTCTTTGGGGTTTGTGGCGGTGTAGATGGGTCAACATGGATGCAGTAGGCACGGCTGGAGGAGTGATTGTCATGTGGGACTCTCAGGTGGGACAAATATTAGAAATTTTGAAAGGCTCTTTTTCACACTCTTGTCTCTTTAAGATGGTTGAAAATTGAAAATGGAGCTTTGTGGTGTTTCTCATGGGTTTACGGACCTTTAAATGATGTGGAAAGATGGGAATTATGGGAAGGGTTGGCAGGCGTCATTAGTATATGGGAAGTTCCTTGGTGTGTAGCAGGTGACTTTAACGTATTCTGTTTTCCATTAGGGAAGGCGGGATGCTCTAGAATATCTTCTACAATGATTGAGTTTAATGACTTTATATGGGGGATGGGTTTAATGTATTTGCCTTTGGTAAGGGGTCCTTTCACTTAGGCTAATGGAGGAAGTTCAAAATCCATGTCGCATATTGATAGGAGCCTTTTTCAGCAGATTGGGAGGATTTGTTTCCTGGCATCACTCAAGCTACCTTAGCAAGGCCACTCTCTGATCATGTCCCACCAGTTCTTGACAGTTGAGGCATCTGCACTGGAAGAAGTCCTTTCAGGTTTGAGAATATGTGGTTAAAGGAGCTGGGTTTTATTGATATAGTAGAAGAGTGGTGGCAGGGGTATGAGGTGGTGGCGTACCTGAGCTTTGTGCTAACATCAAAACTGAAACAACTTAAAGAAGACTCAAAAAAATACAACAAAGAGGTGTATGGCAACCTTAAAACTCAAATTTCAGGGTTGTTGGCTGCAATTAAGGAGATTGATGAAACAGATGGTTATGGTTTCTTGTCAGAGGACCAGAAAAAGCGTAGAGACGAGCTTAAAAAGGAGGTCAGGAGATTGGTGTTGGCAGAGAAACGTGCTGGAGACAGAAATCAAGAGCTCTTTGGCTTAAAATATCAGTGAGATTGTTATTGATGGTCAAAGGTTTCAATGAAACAGAGGCAGCCAGTAGAGATATTGCTAAATTTTATGAAAGCCTTTTTGAGGAACAAGAGCAATTGAGACCAACTTAGATAATCACCATTCCCATTCTATTTCTGAAGAGGATTCAATTTGGTTAGAAAGAGCCTTTCTCGGAAGATGAAGTGTTGGAGGCGATTAAGACGTGGCGGTCATAAATCTCTGGTCGGATGATTTTTCGATAATCTTCTTGACTTGTTGCTCAGTGGTTTGTGATCTGGTGATGAATACTGTGCATGCCTACTTTCGAAACGGGGGCTTTGAGCATACCCTAAATGCCATTGTCATTGTATTAATAGTGAAAGTAGGGGCAGAAGACATCTGCGATTTTCGACCGATTAGCCTTATCGGTACTCTTTACAAGATTATTGCTAAATCCCTATCTTTCCGACTTCGAAAATTGATTTGTTTAGTTTCGGAATCTCATAATGTATTTGTCTATGAGTCAATGTGTGGAAGATAGGAAGAGATCAGGGGTACTGGGGGTCTTGTGTAACCTGGATATAGAGATGGCTTATGACCATGTGTGTATGAATGAATGTGTGGAAGATAGGAAGAGATCAGGGGTACTGGGGGTCTTGTGAAACCTGGATATAGAGAAGGCTTATGACCATTTTTGTTTGGATTTCCTTCTCTATCTCTTGGAGAGGATGGGTTTTGGCAGGAAATGTGTAGGATGGATCAGATCGTGCATCACTTCTGTCAAATATTCGGTGATGGTGAATGGGACGCGGGCTGGGTTCTTTGGTGGCTCTAGAGGTTTGAGACAAGGGGACCCTCTTTGACCATTGTTGTTTCTTCTTATTATGGAGACACTTAGTAGGATGTTGGGTAAAGCATCACAGGCCTGATTCATTGAGGGTTTCTTGGTGGGTAAATCTATGGTGGATTCAGTCTTGATTTTTCATCTCTCCTCTTAGCAGATGATACAGTTGTTTTTTTGTGATGCAAAAGGTGATCAATTGAGGGCCTTACGAGGCGTACTAATATTTTCTGAGGCGGTTTCTGGTTTGAAGATCAATATCCGAAAAAGTGAATTATTTCTGGTGGGACTAGGTGCTGATCGGAATGGTTTGGCAGACGTTTTGGGTTGTTCTTTGGGGGCTTTTCCTATGTCTTATTAAGGTTTGCCCCCTGGTGCATCATTTAATTCGAAAGCTATGTGGACCCAGTAGTGGAAAGGTTCGAGAAGAGACTCGCAGGGTGGAGGAAGGGCTAATTAAAAAGGTGGGAGAGAGGTACTTATTAAAGCACTCTCTCTAGGTTGCCTACTTATTTCGTGTCACTTATTCCGCTTCTGGCGTCAGTAAGAGACTTCATAAGCTTATGAGAGATTTCCTTTGGAGGGAGAATGAGGAAGGAAGCAAATTTAATTTACTTAACTGGAGAAAGGTGTGGCTCCCATTATGTGATGGAGGTCTTGGGATCCGGGATTTGGGTCTTTTTAATAAAGCTTAATTTGGAAAATGGTTGTGGAGATATCTAGTGGAGGAGGGTAGTTTCTGGAAATGAGTTGTCCCTAGCCGTTTTGGTGTTGAAGGAGGGATGAAGACTAGGCCAGGGTCCTTTCCTTTCTGGGGAGGTGTGTGGAAAGCCATTGCCTTAGGCTTTGACGATTTCCTTAGTCACATTGCGTGGAAAGTGGGAAATGGGCAGAAAATTTTGCTTTTGGATGGATTCTTGGTGTTATGACATTCCTCTCAGTGATTGCTTCTGCAACCTTACGAGTATTGCTGCGAATTTGAGGACTGAAGTGGTAGATTACGGGCTTGCAGCTCAATTAGGGACGACATATGGTCTTGGCAGCTGCCTTCTAGGAGAAAGTTTCGGGACTGGGAGCTAGAGGAGGTTGAGAATTTGTTGGGCATTCTAGAAGGAAGGATGATATTGCCTGATCAATAAGATACAGTGAGATGGAAGGGTCATGTGAGCAGGGAATCCTCCTTCTGGTCTTATTTCAGGCCTATTCAAGGGTCTTCGTATGGTCAACTGCCTTGGAAAGCCATTTGGAAGGTGGGAGCCCCTTTAAAGGCGGCATTTTTCTTATGGATGGCATCTCTGGGAACAATCCTAACTTAGAATAACCTCTAGAAAAGAGGTCTTCGGCTTGCAAATAGGGGTGATGTGTTGCTGCGAGGAGGAAACATTTGATCAACTCCTCTGTCATTGCACAATGGCCTGAAACGTGTCATTCTCAATTTGTGGTATTTCTTTGGTTATGCAGAGGACAGTCAGTAAAATGCTTCGGATTTGGGGTGGAGTCAAGGTTACGAAGGATTGGAAGAAACGAAGGAACTTAATTATGCATGCCGCTTTGTATTTGGCTGACGATTTGGAAGGCAAGGAAAAATAGGACTTTTCAACCAATGGAGAAGCCCTCTGCCTTTATTTGGGCCCCTTTTCTGAACCTCCTCTTCTTCTGGTTAAAGAAGGCACTTCCAGACTCGACTTCATAGATTTATTGGGAGATTTTGATATTCAAAACTAGTATGGTACCCCCTTCGTTTCCAAATAATGACGTTTTGGAGTTCCATTTTTAGTCCTAATTATCAGTTGTTTGTGGAGTCCAAAGCACTATCAATTACAAATTTTCCAAGATTACCCTCAAGCAGTAAAACTTTCCATATTACTTCACTCCTATTTTCAAGATTCTCTTCCTACAGAAGCGTGTAGTGGTGTTCCTCCCTGTTCTTCCTCCTTCCATCTCTCCCTTGTCTCCATCTTATTTTATCTTTTTGTACCTTTTCTATTCCTTTCAAATGGTATTTAATTCTCTAATACTTTCAATAATTTTTTTTAAACTTCTTCTCTCCCTACATTAAGATGAAGTTTAATATTTTATTTACCAAATAAATGTATTTATTTTTCATGATTGGTTGGGCATCTTTTTATAAGGAAATTGGTGGAAAAACTAAAACAATAAAGGACACAAAATAAGCCGTTGAATTTTTTTGTAAAGTTTCTGTTTTTTGCCTAAATAAATAAAGAGAGAAGAGAGAGCAAATGGGGAAAAAATAAATGCGACAAAAAGAAAAAGAATAAAAAAAGAAAATTGGGAGAAAAGTCACCTGTTTAAATTTTGGATAGTTTTAAGGTAATCAGGTAACGTGAATTTAGTTAGTTGGCTGAAGAAAATTAATGACAGACATGCAAGATAACTGAAGAGGAGAGAGAATCAAAACTAATCTTGCAAGGGTAATTTTGGACTTTATTAGAGGAGTTAATGACTTCCTTAAAACCTGTGCATAACCTTAAACATCAATTAACGGAGGGAATGGTTATTTTTCTTTTGTGGTGGCTGTGTTTGTGTTGGACAATTTTCTGTTAAGGCTTAAGAAATCCATTTCTTCTCCTTTGTCCTGTATGCATTGCATGTACGGGTTTCTCCCCTTTTTGGTGGTTTTAATGGAATATTACGATTACTTATCATAAAAAATAGTTTAGTGGGTAATTCTTTTAGATTGTTATTAAACATTCACAATTGTATTCATGTTAATTTCGAAATGTAGGATTTGATGGATTAACTTTCAAAAGTTGGAATGGAGCCTTTTTTTTTGTTGTGGAGGGAGGGTGTATTCATCTTATTTATTGCAATTGTTTTAAAGAGATCTTCTCTATCACATTTCTGCTGGTCTCTATGTGAGTGTCGTCATGTATGTGCTGCTACAATGTGCTTATATATACACTTTCCAATGCAGTTTGTTTTGCCTCACATCTTGGGTTGGGATCGCTACACCAATCAACATCCAAACAAGATAGATGATTATCTGCCAAAAGTGGATCGCCAGTTTAAGAGCTTGGAATGGGATAGATGAAGGTTGAAGCTGTTCATAAATTATTAATATCGAAGGCCTAGGTGAGAAGTTGTGTGAGGCTTGTACTAGTTTGCACTCTGTTTTAGCAATGCTGGGGGGAGTTTTATGAACACGGTTGTTTAGTAATTGGTAGAGAAAATGACTCATAAGTTGGTTGCCTTTCTAGTTCAGTTCCTTATGTTGGCTAGCTAAGAGCTTTCTACCTAGTATGCTTTCATTCTATGTGTTGACTAACATCTTGAATGTAGTAACTGATCTTGCAAAAATAACTTGTTTATTGACTCTTGGGAGTTTTAGTAGGGCTCTATATTCTCTTGTTGCACAAAAGAGTCTGTTTTCACATGTTGCAAACTTGCAATATATAATTTTATTCCAAAACGACTATTTAGTAATGTGATATGAGAGCGAGATTGTGATATTATGTCATTTTACAGTATCATGGAATCTTGAATTTGTGTAGAACAAATTACTATTATTTCAGTTTTTATTTTTTGGGATAAAAGGGAGTACTTTTATTGGACGGAAGAGTAATATTTTCCCATGGATGGGCTACTTTGCTGCAGCTTTGGGTACGGTGGGTTGGCTTTATGGGGGGTACAGTGGCAACTAAACACAGGTAAACCCTAAAGAGAGCTTCGAACAATTGTACATGATAAATGTGATTCATGTTGCTCATCTGTTAGCAACTTCTCAAGTTCCATCTCGAATCTCTCCATGGCAGGGGCAGGCAAGCACATGGGTGCAACAATCTCATCTTCATCACCATTTTCTTTCCTAATCCGCAAGAAATAATTTCCAGTTCCAGGAGTAGGATCAACCTCAGGATACGCCATTCCACCGTACGCTGGCTTTCCCCACCCGTAGTCGGTGTCCCACAATCCGAGTTTTGTCAAGTCATCCACAATGTAGGTCCACTCACTCGGGATTGGTGCTCGCCCTTTCGACACCGAAAGGTCGATAAATGATCTAACATACTCTTCAGTTACGTCGGCCTTGGCCTTGATAACCAACTCCAGTGCATACCCGAATGGCTTTCCACATAGTTCTTGAGCAGTCGATATCGCCCCTGGTAGTACGAAGACATTTCCATAGTATCCTACGGGCAATCTGGGATTAAATCTTGACCGTCCATTGACCGCGAATACCATACGTACTTTCTGATCAGGGTGTAACTGGAGAGCAATAGTTCGGCTACGCCAAACACATGCAGCTAGTACATCAAATGTAGAACACCTGCCCAGATGTGGTGGGACCAGCTTGCGAATGTTAGAAACCTTGGTAGAGTTGAAAAAGAACGAACGATATACCATGTTATTTTCTGTTGGGCCGATGGTGGTTTTCCGGTTACGAACATTTGGTATATCGATGAATTCACGGTGTGTACAAGTGACTTGTGGTGGAACCCTAACGTAGAGTAGCTCGCGTTTCCAAACCGGAAGTATAGATGGGGAACTTGCTCCTCGTGCCATCTCACCCATTGCGGTTAGGAATTGTGCCATTCCAAATGCATCACACATGTTATGGGTGAACCGTATTGCGACGATGAATCCTCCACATAGTAAACGGGTAACCTGAAAATTAGTTGATTAGGACAGAAAAGTAAGTCCATAATCAGTTTGAAATTTGAAAAATGAGGAGGAAAATTCTAGATCTAGCCTTGGAATTGTTTTAATCTTAAACGTTAATGGTAAGATCAAGCTGATGTAAACCCCACTATTGGGAAATACAAAAGTCTACAAGATAACAGCAACAAACTAACTTCAAAAAAATAAGTAAATAATCATAGTACTATATGGTAATTGTTAATATTACAAATCATATATGCAAGGGGGTGAAACAGATTTTTCACGAAATATTTTTTGTAGGTCGACTAAATTTTGTGTCTAAATTCCAAATATAGAAATAGGTACTTTCCAATAAACAAGATAAATCATTTGTCTCACCTTGATTTGATCTAATATAATTATATAAAAAGGTGTATACATATATAGGAGACAGAAGATTTAGATCTTAATGGATATGTGTAAACACACACACAAGAGTCGAATGAGGTATATAAAACCTGAATAACCATCAAAGGGTTGTCAAGAATCCCTTGAGAGCCATGATCATCATAAAGGAGCCTATCCATGCACGGGAAGGGTGGGTGAAGAGGGTCACCAAACTGGTCAACCCTAACACTAGCATTAGCTTCAATGAACATCACACCCTCACCGGTGCAGTCCACCGTGAGTTTACGGTTCTGCCCTTCCCTGAGCCTACCGGCAAAAGGATAATAGAAAACAAGAGTTTGAGCTAGTGCTTCCCGGATCACCTTAACCGGGTCCTTATTTTTCATGGAGGGACCGTAGCGAAAAATCTGAACGCCGGAAAGTTGATATCGGAGACCTTCCCTATCATCTAGGTCAGAGAGTGTTTCCTGGTTAGTTGGTGTAGGCTTCGCCGGAACGATAAATTCCGGTAGTTGCCTGCTCACTTCAAATGAGAGTTTGGTGTGCATTCTGTATTATGGAGGGATTAAACGATCTTTGGGTTTAATTAATTATGAAATGAGAGTTTTACGTTTGGGTACCTTATATATTAAGGTAGGAACATTTGTTAATAATGACCAAAGCTTCTCGTTTAACTTTTACCATAAGATCTTCTTAGATTATCAGGATTCATGACTCAGAGCCAACTTGAGTTTTGTGTTTCATGACTCATGCTTAAGGCTTTTGGGGCATTTCTTTGGTGCTTTGGATCTCGAAAATAAATAAATAAAAGTGTGATCAAGTTATAATTTGTCATAATTCTCCTGATCTGACATGGTTTACTTGTTTGGCTATATTTAGAGGATTCGGATTCTATGAGATTATAAAATATAGCTAGTTGAATCGATGGTGGATATATATCAGTCCAAATGAAAGCTTAACATATTGTCCATTACCAATTGGTTCAATTAGCACCATGTTAAGACTAATGAGGTTATGATATGACACGAAAAATAAAAAAATTAAAATTAAAAAATAAAAAATATATCAAAAAATTGGTCCTCTTTTCTCTTTAAAATTTGCTGATAGTGCTTATTTTTATAAGGCTTCACATAGTGCTAATTTTTGTTAAATCTGCTTGTTTCTTGGTCACAGAAATTGATAGAGTAAAGCTCAAACATGCTGTAATGAATTAAGGTTGTGCAGATATTTAAAGCAGGTTTTAAGCTTATAAGTTCCAGAAAATTAAGTGCATCTCCTAGTAATGGTACAGCTCTTATTAGCAAAAGTAATGAAAGAATTCAAACCAGATGACACTGCTAGAGAATGTGCAGTCATTTCAACATGGTCAGGCAATCACTCCTGATGTTACTTGAAACTGAAGAATGAGTATAAAAATC
>JAUMHB010052681.1:160-16157 GCA_032359685.1 Pittosporum tobira
CGCCGCCCCCCCCCCCCCCCCCCCCCCCCCCCCCCCAGTGTTGGTGCATTTACTAGTACAAAATTAACTGAAATGGAGTAGTTTCGAAGTCTCAACAACAGATTCAACTTATATTACATTCATTTTGAATAATCAAATTCAAATGCTTTGAAATTTAAAATAACATGAAATCATTCAATTATAGTTAATATTCAATATAATCGTAAAAATTATAAATTATTTAAATATTATTATTATATTTAACCAAAAAAAAGTAATATTTTATTAATAAAATAATTTTAATTTAAAAATATTTAAAATTGTATTTTTAAAATTAATAATCTCCTTATATTTTTAACACTAGTCAGTATATGCCGAGGTCCGTCTAATCCAAGTGTGTGTAATATTCATTTTTGTCAAGATTTCTAAGCTCATCTCTTGCGACTTAACGAACATAAAAGATTTTCATTTGCCTGATTAAAAATTAAAATAAAATAAATAAAGAATCTACTTTTATCTTAAAAGAAAAAGAAAAGATACGGTTGAACAATTGAACATTCTTACTATGTAGTACACATATTACATGTTTAGTCAAAATGGGCGGTTACAAAATTCCACAGCTGCATGTCCCGCAATCCACCTCACCAGGTATATATATATTTGTGGAAACTAGAAAATCGAATTTTTTTTTTCATTTTTGAACAAAATTATTTTTACAAGCTTTAATTATACTTCTTATTTCAATTTACACCTTAATATTTCTTACTATTTACATTTACTGTACAAATATAAATTAAAAAAAAAAACATATCAATTGCAGATTTAAAAATAATTTTAACAAACTTTCACAAGTCAAAATACTTTTTAAAGTTTAAAAACAAGGAGAATATAATATTTTGTTTAAAATTGCAATTTATTTTAAATAGTACACGAATTTTATGAAAAAGTGAAATAACAAGACAGAGGTAGCTAGCAATGATGCTTCAACAGTATCTCCACGAATAAGTCCAAGAATTGAGGATGACACATGAAAGCATTGAAAAATGGGAGGGGGGGTTAGGTGAGAAATTGAGTTTCTGTTTCGCTGATTAATTATAAGTTTCTTCATGCTTGCGCAAAGATGAGAACCGCACGCCCAAATTTAAAAATTAATGAGGTTTTGCGAGGTGAGTAAATATTTATGTAATTATATAAATATAAATATAAATATTTTAAATTTTATATATTTTTTATTATTAATTTATTAAAAATATAAATTTTAAAATATTTATATTTATATAATTGGATAAATATGTGTTCGAGCTCATTTTTTTAAAAATTAAAACCCCTTGAATCAAATGTATTCCAACCTTCCGTTCCCTAAAGCAAAAACTACTACATCTCCCCGTTTTTTATGTGCTTCAATATTTGACTTTTAGCTCGAAATTACCCGCTACCTTCTCTTTTTCTTTAGACTATTTACCAGCATATGACAAAAGCCGGTCCAACTTATTTTGCTCATTTCTCTAATTCATTTACATTTTTTTGTTATTGTGATATTAAATGAATGAATTGCTATTTTATTTGATAATTAATTAAGACATTAAATTAATTATTTATTTTTTTTAATAAAACAAAATTCTTTTGCCTATTTGATTTTTATATTTTATAAAATGATGTTATTTTATTATATATTTTATATTATAATATATTATATGTGATATAACATGTCATATTTACATTATTTTCTTTTCAAATTTGCATAAATTAGATATTTATTTATTTTTTTATAATAGAGAAAACATTTGAAAAAAAATATTATATTATATCTAACAAGATAAATATTTTAATATTTTTGATTTAAAAAAATATTATTTTATTTAAAAATATTAATCTTACTATCTTGTCGAATACTTAGCGTATGCGTAGCCTCTTTACATTTTTGAAAATAATATATTCTCTCATTTTGAGTTTATTATGATACACATAATAAATAAATAATATTTAATTTAAATAAAATTATAAAATTCTTTCTTTGATGTCCATTTTCTCTCATAAACTCATGAACACAAGAAAGAAAAATTATTTGCTTTTTTTTTGTTTTTTTTTCTCACGTAAATTTTACTTTTTCTCAATTTATTTTCTTCACTAAACTGTAGTGTAAAGCGGACAAATAAGAAAATAAACTTGGCAATTCAATTTAGACTTAGTTTGATACAAAAAATATATATTTTAGAAAATATTTTTGATAAAATATTTTATAAGAAACTAGTTTATAGAAAAATAATTTATTTTCTGATGTTTGATAGTCGAACTGAAAATAAAATTAAAAAAATATTTTTATAATTAATTTTTAAAATAAATTTAATAATTATATTATTTTAATTTAATATAAGTATACGAGGACTTTCCAATTCAGATAATGATATACTAGTAAAACTCAAATTCTATTCAAAAGAATTATTAATTTAATTATGAAAAGATGACTAAAGTGCTATTGTTTCCAAGAATTTCCAGAACCTTTATCACTTTCTTTTTCGTAGGTGTCTTTTCTTCTTCTTTCTTTTTTCTTGTCTTCTCTCTATAAATTATACACCTCCGTACCCATAATTCTGCCACCTACAGAATTTTTTGAGAGGAAAATTATGATATTTCCTATGTTAGATTTGCAAAGAAAAAATTAATGGAAGCAGCTAAATCTAACAACGATCTGGCTCAGTTTCGGGTTTTCTTATCTGGGTTTTATTGCTGGGATTGGGAATTTCTCACTGCCCTTTTGCTCTTTAGTTGCTCCATCTAAATCTTTACCAGCATCTAGAATAGTTAAAATTCAAGATTTTCTTTTAGCTTTTAATCTGTAATTAGTTTTTTCTGGGTTTTTGTAAAACTTTTGGTGTTTGGTGGGTGAGGAGAAGGTAAAGAAAATGTCGCAGAGATCGGTACCGGCGCCGTTTTTGACGAAGACATATCAGCTGGTGGATGATCGGAGCACGGACGACGTCGTCTCTTGGAACGATAGCGGAACAACGTTTATAGTGTGGAAGACAGCTGATTTTGCGAGGGATATGCTACCTACTTACTTTAAGCACAACAACTTTTCCAGCTTCGTACGTCAACTTAACACCTATGTAAGTATTTTGGTCCATCTTTTTTCTTTTAATTTGTCAACTTTGATTTATTTGACACGGTAAATGTGGTTTACTTCTATTAGCAAATCATGCTAACCAAAAGTTAAACTTAATTAGTTGCATGTTGGTGTAAGTGTTCTAAAAGTCCACTCATTAATCTTTTTATGGGCGTTTGTTTTAGTCATTCATCGTCTAGATTAGTTATTATAACGTCTAGGTCCGATTATCCCTGATTAGGCACCAGACACACTCTCGTCTAGGTTCGCGTAGTAATCCACTCATTAGAAACATTGAATATTCATTCTGACAATTATATGAAATTCCATGAACCTTTTTGTACATATATGTTTAAAATTTTATTTACTATTTATGCGAGGAGGATCTGGTAAAAATATTATTTTAAAAAAAAAAAAATTGGTTTTTTTTTTTTTTTTTTTGTGAAAATATCGCCTCTTTTTTAAAAGTTTACGTTATACTAATACTTTTGGGTAAAATTGGCAAGTTTAATTAAATGAATTTTTTTCTGGAAGTTCAAATTTGACTCGTTTAAGTTAAAGTTAGACACATGACTTATTCTGGTATTATTTGATAGTGTGGTATTAAGGATGGTGCAACTGGGATAAAGGGGAAACCAAGTGTTATGCTGGATATGGTGGTACATTTTTTGTATCTGCTTCAGTGCTTGTGCCTTTTTTTTTGTTCTTATGCACTGTGTTATGTTCTTAAAAGATGACATGGGCAATGTTTTAAAATATTTGAGTTTTATTAGAAAAGACCAAGTATTTTTGTGCTGGATGGGCGGGTGTCCTTTGATTATTTGCGAAGTAGGGAAGACCGGTCCTTTATTACCAAAGAGAATAAAATTTCTTTCATGCTTTCACTAAAAGGATGCCCCAACCACTAAGAATAGTTTAGCGAATGAGATTTATCATTATGGGTGGTAGTTAAGATTAGTCTAACTCATGTTAGGTGAGTGCCAAAATGGTCTTATCCCTTTGAAGTGGTGTTTCTTTACAACTTGAAACAAATTGCTTTTAGTCATTTGTTTGGCTGTGGGGCTGGGCTAAATCTAGTCGCTAGTTGTGGAGTACGTGTCACATAATAGAGAGAGCCGAGGAAGGCATAAACCAAGTCCAAACTCATCGATGGGCTTATCTTTTACAATTATTGCTAAGTGCTAAACATGAGGGGGACAAATGAATTTGCATTCTTCCTTATATATTGCTAGTCAAACTTGTGCACTTCATCTTTAGTCATATATAGTAGGTGGTAATAAGTCTTCAATGTTGAATTTGAGGTTATCAAATTGAATATTAGTTGTAGGTCTAAGTCTTATCTATGATTTATTGTTGGATAGCGGATCCCTTCGGTTCCAGATGAGTCTCATTATTATCTTTTGGAATTTTTAAAAATGGAATTACAGTTTCAGAAATATTTGTATGAAGTTCGTGATCTTCAATGGAATTGACTTATAAAGTCCAAATCTAGTTACAATGGCAATGGGATTATATTTTTTTATGGAACCAACTGACCATTAGTCTTCCTTCTGGAAATTGAAGAACCAAAAGGATTCTTCTACTTTTGTTCCACCGTATATAATGTCAGTAAAATCCATTTAATTTTACATCCTTTATGGAAACAAATAACAGAGTACATTTGCTCTTGTTATCAGTTCCATTATCTTAAACAACAAATGTTTGTAATAACAAGTAATGATTGTTATCTGTGTATAATTTGCAGGGCTTTCACAAGGTTGTGCCGGACAGGTGGGAATTCTCCAACGAGAACTTCAAGCGAGGACAGAAGGAGCTCCTCACTGATATTCGTCGCCGCAAAACTGCAACAATCTCCCCATCTCCTTCAACTCCAGATGCTGGAAAATCCAGCGGCCTAGTTGGACAGAAGTCCCTGTCAAATTCTGTTGAGGAGTTGGGCTCCGGCTCGACCTCAATCTCCTCCTCGCCCAACTCCAAGAACCCAGGGTCCGTGGACACATCAACTAAAATCGGCATATCAGATGAGAACCAGAAATTGAAGATGGAAAATCAGAAGCTGAGCTGTGAACTGGCCCAGACCAAGAAGAAATGTGACGAGCTCGTTGGATTTTTGACTCAATACGTGAAGGTGGGGCCTGATCATATCAACCGCATTGTGAGCCAAGGAAGCAGTGGGTCTAACTTGGATGATGAAGTCAATGCTGGGGTTGGTGAGAAAGGGAAAATTGTAAACAATGAATATGTTGACGATGAAAATGGAAAGAGTTTGAAATTGTTTGGGGTGTGGTTGAAAGAGGAAAAGAAAAAGAGGGGTCGTGAGGAGATAATGGATTTTGGTGGGGCACATCGTAAAGAGATGAAGAAAGCTGGAGAGTTTGGTGCACCATGGATGATGAAGGTGGGCTTTTACACTGGAGTTGGCAGTAAGATCTGTAACTGACATAAGAAACAGAGCTGCATATAGTCAAAAATGAGTAGCAACTGGAAAGCACATACTCACCAACCCTAAAGGAAGGTTGGTGAAAATAGTAGTATTAAGAAATAAAGGGAGGAATTATGGA
Organism: Pittosporum tobira; assembly: GCA_032359685.1. Lineage (NCBI taxonomy): Eukaryota > Viridiplantae > Streptophyta > Magnoliopsida > Apiales > Pittosporaceae > Pittosporum > Pittosporum tobira. The sequence goes on from JAUMHB010052681.1 coordinate 5,804, forward strand.
GTTTGAGAGTATTTATTTGAAATTTGAAATATTATAGGGAAGTGTTGAGTATTATAGTGTAATTGGGTCAGACTTGTACGTTAAAACGCCATGCGTGTGGAAGATCTGCATTCGACATGGATGGATGTTAAGTTCATATTTGTTGGGATCATTTGAATTTATATGCAAAATATAATATTTTTTTATGGTTGTCTTAATATTCTTACTCAAGAGTATTGGTGTTTTGCTGTTTGGTTATAACATAATTACACGTAACTAGTAAATTTGAGAGTCTATGACGGGCTGTTAAGGTGACATTTCATTTAAACATCTGGATTATTCAGATTAAATATAAATATTTATTAATGTGTTAAAAAATAATATTTAGATATTATGTTTTTGCGTATATATTTAAATGAGTGTCATTAAATAATCAAGTTTATATATATATATATATATATACCACAAGCTATTTAAAACTCAATCAACGTTGATTTTTTTGAATGGACATTTACTCACTTTTTTGACATAATTATCTTTCAACTCAGAACAATTATAATGTAAATGCAACAATCTCATCATCTCTTCTACTATTTTAAAATTAATTATACTTTTATTACATTCAACCTTTAAATTATGTATATTATGGAATCTATATGAATTTTAAGTGTTCATTTGGTTTAACTTGATATTGATCCTTTTTGTCAATTATTTTTTTATAGTTTGAATAGAGAGTTTTTTGTTCATTTTGTTATGTTTCTTTGTTTCCTTGAAAATTTGAAGGCCATATAGTTAACAAAAACAAATATTAAATCTCACTCAGTTTCCAATTGTTCAAGGTCAAATCAATTTTTTCCTTAAAAAAATGTTATATATTTATTTAAAACTAATAGAGAAGTACTTTTATTCAAAAACAAATGGTATATCTTGAAAAATTGTAATATTATATTCAATTCGTTTAAATATTCAAAAAATTATTTAATTAATAATTTATAAAAAAAATTCACACAAAAATACAAATTTTAATTTTATAATCATAATATAATAATCAACAATTATTTCTAGCTCAAACAAACATATTTACCAGATAAATAACAAGTATAAGTAATATTAATTGTTTTTACTTAAAATTAATTAAAAATGTAAAAATTACACAGAGCATTACGATAGTTTCTTCTAATATAGTAATAAATAGTCGTGACTAATCAGGGTAACGTTGGACATTTAAATTAGTCTATATAAATTGTTAGATTTTAGAATATATTAATAGAATTTTCAATATATAGGTTTTATTTTATTTAAATTTTTTTATTTGATATTGACTTTAAAATATTAAATTTTTTTGAATGGTATTTTATTTATTTCTAAAATATTATTTTTTTCTTAAGCATCAATACAATTTCTTATATGTAAATTAACTAATATTTTTATATGATACAACGGGAGATTGTTAGGAAGCTTATAATAATAAAAGAGTCAAAATTCAGTAGTCAATTCAATGAGTAAAGTCATTTATTTTTCTCATTTGAAACAAATGAAGATTCTAGAGTTTTTAGTTTTCAAATAATTTTTTTGTAAAATAACATCTAAATTCATGCATTAACTTATAACATTGCATTTAGCTTGTGAGTTATTTTATGTATATATAAAAATATGTGAAAAGACTAACGTAATTAAATATATAATTTTTTAGTAGTTAATTGAGTTTTATCACAACAACTCGGCGAGTCAAAAATTTAAAAATAATAAAATTAAGTCAGTGTTTGTTTTTATATATATATATATATATATACACACATATATATGTTGGTTTTTTGATGCGACCATGTAAGTTCCTCGGACATTTGTTGGGCTTTCAAAGGAAATCAACTTCATTCAAGCCCACAGAAAGTGGAATGGACCATGACTTGATAGCGGATCTACTTGCTCAATTCAATCGTGATGCCATCCGTGTTATTTATTCGGGTTGCGGTGTACTGCGTTCGGTTTCAAAATACACAGAATATTATTATTATCAATTATTAAATTTTAATTTTAAATATTTTTAAATTTAAATTAATATAAATTTATTAAGTGATAAAAATTTATCTTTTATCATTAATAATAATTTTTAAATAATTTTAAATTATTATAATAATATTAATGAGAATTAAGTAAATTGAAATTTTTAATAATTAATAATGTTCTTATAAATTAAAACGGATGGAGTAGGATATTTTTGTTTTTAAATGGATCCACATGTTAACGTAATAATCTAGAGGAAAGTTGATGGGGTAAAATTCATTTTGATTTCATTTAATATGTTCCATTATCTGTTGTTATGTTTCATTTTAAACCAATGATTATTTGTGTATTATTTAAAAAAATTATTAAATATTAAATAAAATAAATACATACAGATAATCGTTAAATTGTAATGAAATGATGGAGTGAATAATGAACATAAGTTTTGAATTCCATTGTTTCACTTTCCACTTTAATGTTTTAATATCATTTTAAATTAAAATTTACAAAAATATCTCAAATCGCACATAATCGGTGGTCCTTTCTAATGTGCATGTCATGTGAATTTTCAGTAAAGGTGAAATGGTCAGAAAAAATAACCCAAAGAGAAATTAACGAAAATTTAGGCCAGAGATTGCAATTTGATAATTTTTTGGAAAGCTAAATTTTGAAATATTTAAAAACAAGGGGTGCGAAGTGAAATGGTAGAATTTTACTCGAAATGAGAGAAAAATTTGGAACCGCAGTTTAGCAATTTAGCGGATTCCGGAGTCAATGATGTTACACTGCAGTAACACTTATGTACGGGCATGGCTATCATCGTCTCCCACTACTACTTACTTCCCACTACTTTTTCTTTCTCATCTTTCCGGCGGTCTTTATCTTCTTCCTCTCAGTTATCAAGACAGAGAAGAATCTGCTCATCCCCCTCATCAGCATCACCCATAATGAACCCGGAGAACAAGTTAATGGAGTTCCCATACGTGTCGGCCCCACACAGGGATCTGATGGTGGAGCTAGTCTCTTCGATTGAGACCCGCCTCGTCTCCAGTCTCAGCCCTTGTACCCTCCCGCCGGATGTACAATATTACGAGAACCAGAGTGGCACCGCCCAAGCGGCTCTTCATGTTAGATCTGGCATCAAATCCTCCCAGGTACTCTACTACAAATGCTCTTAATTATTTTCCCAGTAACGTTAACAGATTTACACAAAATGACGTGCCAAAATATAGTCAGTTATGATGACAGGTCTATAGTGGCAAATATTCACTCATTATAATTTGACACAACACTAATCACATTTTTCAATGCCATAACCCCACATTTTCACTGTCAAAGCAGCGTTTATTATAATAGAGATTAAGGATACGGGTTGGAATATAGTTTGATTGATGATTTAGGAAGTTGGTTTTGCGTAAGCATGAACTTATTTATCTCCTTGTGATATAAATAATCATACGGTATTTATTCAAGGAATAAGGTGGGACCCAACTCATGCTTATGTAAGTATGGACTGTGTGAATCGTTGTTACAATATTCTATCTCGTGCCACGGAAAATAAAGAAAACCAAGCGACAAGAAGTAGTTAAAAGTTAAAACTGCAAGAGAAATTAGTCTCTATTTATAAAGGCCATTGCCTTGTGATATTTGACCTATGAGATTTTATTATGCTAAACATATGGTGATTTGAGTTTGCAATGGTTGGACTTGGACCTATCCTTGCATTGTTATATTTATACATGCAAGGTTGAATTCAGCACTTGCAAGGCCAAGCTTTTTGAGTTATGAGCTTCTCTGAACAAAAACATCTGTATGGGCGCTTATATATGCATAGGTTAACCATGTTGGAGCATTGATTCCACTGGCTTTTAACTGCAAGTTCTGTAAGCATGAGACATCTGGTAATCAAATTAAACTATCTGTAATGCTATGGATGCCGTAGCATTTGATTAATCATAGGAAAAATGTTAGAAATTAAAGTTACACATGATAGCTAAACAAGTAATGACTTGCTTCTTGCTTCTTCATTCTGAATTATATTATGTTCACACTAGTGGGATTATGTTTCTTTACGTCTCTAATCATTTTGTCTCTCTACATGGGAGAGTAGGGACTCATCTGTAGGTGAAAATGTTTAAGAAGTACATCCTAATCCCACGGTGAATCAAAACTCTGTTGTAGGACTATTGGGCTATGTTAAAACTTGCCTCACTATCAACTAAATGATAAGAAGACAATGAGAAATAACTTTAATCCTTTGATCACAACTCTTCAGCAAAGAACTATTAAAGCCTCATTATCTGGGACTTGCGACAGCTTTCTAAGACAAATTGTTGTAGGCTTCTGCTGCCATTTTCAGTTTAAGCTCCTAGTTTATTCAATGAAATTATATAAACTATAGAAAATGATAGGCATATGCAGAAACATGTTAGGCAGTACCAGTTGTGCAATCTGGGAACTGGCAATATTGTTGTCGGTCACTGAAGGTGTTAGCATTTACTTTCTTCTTGAATGTTATGAGTAAAATCGAGAATTCAAACTTCTGAATGTTTCATTATGTTCCAGATTGATTTCATTCTCGGAAGCTGGTTACACTGTGAACTGCCATCGGGCGGAGCTTTAAATATAACAAGCTTGTCTGGGTATCTGAACTCCTTAACAGATGCACCAAACTTCTTAATTGAGCTTATCCAGAGCAGCCCAACTTCCATTGTTCTCATTCTTGATTTGCCTCCACGTAAAGATCTTGTCCTTTATGGTGAATACCTTAAGACCTTTTATGAAGACACTCAATTGGACAAAAAAAGGCAGCATCTTGAAAAGCTCACTGAGGTACGCCCTTACTTCTCGTCATCTTTGTACATCCGCTCTGTCGTCTCTCCGACAGCCGTCCTGGTGCGCATAGAAACCGAGGCTGGTAAAACAGAACGCTTGGAGGAGATAGTGCGTGATTATGTGGGTCCTGTTGCTAAAGAAACATTACAGATCTGGTTGGAAATGTGTGCTTGTGGAAAAAGAGATATTGGAGAGGAAGAGAGCGTAGCTTTGGCAAAGAGGGATCTAGTAGTTAAAAGCAAGACTATTGAGATTGATCTGGGCTCAAATTTACCTAGGTTGTTTGGTCAAGAAGTAGCAGCCCGCGTTTTAGAAGCCTTACAGGAAGTGTTCAACCCTTGAAATTGAGAAGCTGTGTATTTTGAGTGCATAAATATCTGTAATAGTCGTGATTCAGTATTTGTATATCTGTAATAGTGTTGATTAGATATTTGTTTTGTAATTATAATTATTGGACCAATTGTGAGTATCAAGTCATTCAATAATTATAATTAATTGCAGAAAGATATTTCCCATTTGCAGCACTGACATTGAATCAAAAGATGTGTCAAGCATATTCTTAGGAATCTAAATCTTATGTCACATTTTTTGTTACATGTAAAATTTTTACAAGAACGAGACTGAAGGTGACGCTCGTCCTAGTTGACTTCATTGCCAAAGCTTTGGATCAAGAATTGCTATTATTCTCCTAATTTAACCTTCTCTTTTCATCATTTGAACTGCAGGTTAAAAGTTGACCACGAAGACCAAAAGCCATAAGGAAAAAAGTAAAAGTTTCCGAACAAGGTTTGCTTACTTCATTTTTCACTTTGAGGTAAGCTGTAAGGAGAAATGGAAAGTAATATTTGTGATTAATATACGATATTAAATTCAGTGGATAAGTTTTGGTTCTCTACAATTGAAACAAATAAAGGGTAAATCTATGTATCTATCTATATTAGGAGAGATGATCCGGTACCTCTAATTTTTTGTCTTACTAAAAGACTGTCCTTACTGAGATAGGGTCCCCTAGATTAAGAAAGAGAAGTGGGTTGCATTGGGAGAATTCGATATTTACCGGCCCATTTGACGGTTGAGTCTATTAGATACTAGGAAGAAGCCGACTTTGTTACTGGAAGTTAGATATCATGTTTGTTTAAAATCATAGGAAAATGCTTTGTATCTTAATTGAGCATATAACCACTCAAAAGGAAACTCCTTAAAATTCAGGATCTTGGTATATTTGGTATTTAACACTGGATAAAGTCATAAATGTTTCCCTTATCTCTAACAAAGGGTCCCAACTAATTATTACACATAATTATCCAGGCGACTCTTTCTCTATATATTATTTGGTAACATTAAGATCCCATACATCAAAATCATAATTTGATAAAAATACATGCACCTACGAAAAACTCTTAGTGGTCTTGCATTTACACTCTTGTTTGAGTCTGGCCTGTCTCTGCAAATCTAGTGGAGAGGTAGATAGAGATGGAAGGTGGTATTCTATTCCCATGCATTTTCTTCTTCCTAGTTACCCTACTCTCCTACTTCTTGTTGAAGAATAACAAGAATGGGTCCAAAATAGGACCAAAACTTCCACCAGGTTCCTTGGGCTGGCCTTACATCGGAGAGACTCTAAGACTATTCTGACAGAGCCCTTCTGTTTTCTTTGACTCCAGATACAAAAGGTTAATTTTTCTATTCTTTTCCTTATCATCAGATAATTAGTTTATTAGTTTTTGCTGCCAAAAGTTCTTTTTTTTTTCCGCTTAGGTATGGAAACATATTTAAAACACACATTCTCGGCTGCCCCAGCATTATGCTAGCATCTCCTGAGGGGTCACGATTTATATTGGTCACTCATGCGGACTTGTTTAGGCCAGGCTATCCCAGAAGCAAGGAACTTTTGATTGGTCCCGCCGCTATTTTCTTCCACCAAGGCGATTACCATACTCAACTCAGAAAGTTGGTTCAGACCTCACTGTCTCTAAATGTAATTCGGAGTTTGATTCCGGCCATCGAATCCATCGCTGTGTCTACTCTGGAATCATGGTGTAATGGAGGAGTAATCAATACTTTCCTTGAAATGAAAAAGGTTAATTTGATTCCTTTGATACCATATAAATAGGTGTGGATGCTGGATACTCTCAGCATTTGCTACTACATTATTCTAAAATTGACTTTTCTAATAAATTGGTTTTGACAATTGCTTATTCTTTTTGTGTGTATTAATTAAATACTGCAGTTTACTTTCGACGTTGCTGTTTTGTCGACCTTTGGTGAGTTGGACGGTGACTATAAAGATCTGAAGAATAATTACTACATTCTGGACAAAGGCTATAACTCTTTCCCTTTAAACCTCCCGGGGACTCTATTGCGAAAAGCTCTCCTGGTAAGCTGACAGCATTACATGTTGTATCTTGTGTTGACAGGATTATACTATTTTCATGCAAATTAAGAATGCCAAATTAAGGGAAAGAGTATAAAGTAAATGATTATTTTAGGCGTATATTTAAATTAAATGATTATATTAGTCTTATATTTTGCTTTTAAACTGAGGGGTCCCACAGAATCTTCTGGCTTTAAGTCATTCTTTAGTAGGCAAAATATAACGGTGGGCCTGGGAGTATGTTTTCTATTGAAATCACGGTACAACATGTGATGCACATATTACAACATTTAATGTTGCTTTATTTCAGCTGCCAGACTATCCGGTTTTAACTGGGACACAAATCTAGGCTCCGTTTGTTACAAGAAATTCATTTTTCAGAAAATATTTTCCGTTTGGTATGTCAGGGAAAATGCAGTCAATAGGAAAGTCAGCGGAAAATTCCTTTGTTATTTAAGGAAAACGACTTACAGATTTAAATTCATAAGTCATTTTCTGAAAAGTGATATCATTGTTGTTTCTTTCCATCATTCTTCGTAACACTTTTATTTAATCACTCTTATCATCTTTTTATTTATTTTATTTATAAAATAAGTACATTTATTTTTATTTTCACAATATATGCATAATTAGTATTTTTGTATTGAATTATATATACATATATATTTCCTAAATTTTAAATTTCTTATTCTTAAATATTGTTATTAAAAATTTTCCTATAAAGAATGAACATTCTTATTGTTAGATCATATGTTAAGTTTTTATATACATACAAATAAATAAAAAATTTCATTGTAAGAACTTAATTTATGTTATTCAAAAAATTAAAATCTACATATATTAATTTGTAATAATATAATTGTTAAATTTATTTCAAAAACCAAATATAAAAATATATTTTCAGCTTAACCATCAAACATTAGAAAATAAGTCATTTTCTCAAAAACTATTTTCTCATAAAACATTTTCTGGAACACATTTTCCTTGTATTAAACTAAGCCCTAGTTAAATGGTCATGACCATTGTGGATGATGTTTTTTCAGGCAAGAAGGCACCATGAACGGATGATCCACAATAAAATCAGCGAGAGGAGAGAAAAGAAATGGGAGCAAACAGATCTTTTAAATTCTCTATTAAACTACAAAGATGGAAATGGCCGGATGTTGACCAATAGTCAAATCGCGGATAACATTATTGGGGTACTTTTTGCAGCTCAGGATACTACAGCTAGTGTCCTAACTTGGATTCTCAAATACATTAGCGATGACCCACAACTTCTAAGAGCTATTGAGGTAACTTTTCATAGTACTATTATTTATATTTAGAGCTAATTAACTAGTTTATAATGATATTGAAGTAATTAAGGCATTAAACATAATAATTTGCTGTAACTGCAGAGGGAGCAGAAGCCTTTTTATGTGTCAAATGATGGAGGAACCCGACCCCTGACATGGGATCAGACTAGAAATATGCCCTTTACCCACAGGGTATATATTCCAGATCCAAATTAAACAATTGTTTACAAGTAAATTAAAACTAGGATTATGTATGGTAAAAATTTGGGTTTCAAAAGGCCAAATTTTGAGAGATTGTTATTTTTCAGGTGATCATGGAGAGTTTAAGGATGGCGAGCATCATATCTTTCACCTATAGGGAAGTTGTTGCCGACGTTGAGTATAATGGTGAGTTACATTCAATTCAGTTGCAGTGACGTTTGTTTGATTAGGTGCATCAATTTTGTTTAATTAGCAAGAACTGGCACACTGCGGTTTACGTAGTAGTATCCAGAATTTGATTATGTTACAAAATATGCCAAGTTAGATGTTTAAGGAGCTTAATGGATTAATAGGAGAAATTATTTTGACAGGGTTTCTTATTCCAAAAGGTTGGAAGGTCTTGCCTTTGTTTTGAGTCATTCATGACAATCCAGATTTCTTTTCTGAACCAGAGAAATTTGATCCTTCAAGATTTGAGGTAGAGGGATTAGTTTCTGAAAATCTCATTGATTGTATTCATTTAATTAAGGAGAAAAGATCATTATACATCCCTTTTTCCTTTTCTTTTTTTTTTTTTTTAAATTTTAAATGCTTCTGCTTTTTGTTAAGTTACTTGGAATGATGATGGGTTTTTCAACTGAAGGGTGGACAAAAGCCAAATACGTACATGCCGTTTGGTAATGGAGTGCATGCTTGTCCGGGAAATGAAGTTGCCAAGCTAGCGATGCTTATAATGATTCATCATCTTGTCAAGAAATTAAGGTATGTATATTTGTCTTGCAGAATAACTGATCAATGGTAAAATTTTGGAAGAACTCAGACATATTATCATGGGATTGGACATTGATATGACAAATGTCCTCCTAGTAAATCATTAATGATTTGTTGAACAAAAATTGGATGATACTGTAGGACATTAATTGCAGGGGATACCAGTCCCATGAAAGATTTAATCAGTCTGAAATATATCCATCTCATGCAGTTGGGAAGTGGTTGGGACCAAGAGTGGAGTGCAGTATTCCCCGTTTGTGATACCAAAGGAAGGGCTCTGTGCAAAGTTTTCGAAGAAATCTGAAACTCAAGGACATGATGATACTGCTTAGCCAAGTTTAAGATTCCGTTATATATCTAAGAATAGGAGATGTCCCATAAATAGAAAAATCTTTTAGAGGCGTGTACTTTGGCATTCATTTTTTTTGTCTATGATTTCCTTTGCAGGGCAAGGTGCAGCTCTATTGGTGCACCACGTGTATTCCTTGCAGCGATTTGCCTGTCAAATATTTTTCGGAACTTAATAATAGTTAAAGATTTTGACAATTGTATTGATTATAATTAAATAATTTCATATAATTTTAAATTTAAAAATATTAAAAGTCAATTTCATAAAATTAATAATGTTATTATATTTTGAAATTTGAATGATGGGAAATGTTGAGGCAATGCTGAAACATCAAGTACTCTTCCATTTTTAAATACCAATTTCTCACTTGTAAGAGTTATGAGGTTTGAGTATATTTCACGTAGTGCGGTAGTGTGTGAAATTATTATTTTTTTTATTAATTTAAGTGAAATTTTTGTTTCTTATTTTTAGGTGAAATTATCTTTCATATTATTGAGATTATTTGACCTATTATTGATATTATTGAGATTATTTGACCTATTATTG
>JAUMHB010052692.1:0-10443 GCA_032359685.1 Pittosporum tobira
GGTAAACTCCAGGATCACATAGGAACGAGTCTTATGACGCATGACGTAATTCCCTGCGTTGCATTGTGCACAATCGCTGACGGTCCCTGTTTCATCAATACTTTGTTTTAGGACTAAGATGGGAAAATGATGGTAAATGATGGTAACGAGGAATGTTATGCATACTCACTTTTCTTAATACTATAGTATGGTAAATGTTTGTTATGTTCAAAAGTGAAAATTTTCAAAAAGGTTAACGGCTTCGTTTGCATTTAATTTTATTGTACTTGCTAGGTTATTGGCTCACTTTTTTAAATTTTATGTCTCCTTTCACAGTTAGGAACCCGCGAGGACCCATACCGAGGGACGAGGGGCGAAATTCATGCTTAGACGCACCGCAAGAAAGGTAGAACTTCTGGGGTGTTTTTGTCTAACCAGACGGGCAGCTGATTTTTGGTTGTATATTTATTTAGTATGGGAGAATGATTGTAATGATTAGATAAATTTACTTTTCCGCACTGAATGTATGATGTAATTAACCATGGAGATAAGCATGTTGAGGGAGGGATGATCGAGTAACCTCGATTATCCGAAGGATGGTGTTGACGCACGACTTCCATTAAGATTAGATGTGAGGGGAAGTCGGGGTCGTCACACGACCAGTCTCAAAGTCTCAACGACTCGTCTTGCCCAAAAAGAATCAAGCCCGACTCTTGGCCCCCGGAAGGAGCTTGCGTCTTTCTCTGTCCGACTGGACCAACACCGTCAAGGGCTTTGAAGCTAGTAGGCCCAATCCATCCCATCGATTGAGCCTGACTTAGCCTGTTTCGGATCCAGCGACCCAAATGCCATAACTAAGTTCCAAAACAGCGTCCAATCAACCACCTAACGCCTACAACCCTGTCAATTCAAAGAAGACACGTCATGCCTACTTTATTGGGTTGCAGGTCAATGCAAACTCTATAAATACCACCTCATTTGCGCAAATGAAAGGGATCCAAAAATAAAAGAAAAAAAACTTTGCTCAACTATACTCTCAACATGCGGTAAACCTCCCTCTCTCTATCTTAAACTTCGATTATCACCTTAATCTCTTCATTAACTTAAGCATCGGAGAGGAGAACGAGGAAACAAACCCCTCGTGTTGCATGTGTTTCAGGTGAGCCCACTCTCGCTGATGTGTTCTGAGCTAGAGGTGAAGTTTGGATTTGGTCAACAATCAGGTTGGTCCCAACAGTTACTATATTTATTAATCTACTTTAACAATTTAGACTTAAAGTAAAACGCAAATATCATCAAAGACTTTTGGGTCAGGTGATTAAGGAACTCGATTTTTGTTTATAATGTCTCGAGTTTGAACTTTGTGAATGACAAAAAAAATGTTGAAAAAGTAGAAATTCCAATTTAAAAAAAAAAGGCAAGTATCACTCAAAATTCTTCAAATTACACTCTCATATAAAATAAATTATGTATTAAATTTTATATTATAATAAATTGCAAATAATAAAAAATGAATTTGTTACTATATTTTTGAAGGAACGTGAGTACTAGTTCTTCCAACAGGATCGGTCACTTGACTCACTTGGGAGTTCTAAGAGATTTTTTATAAGAAGAAAGGCAGGCTTTTGATTGTTGGCAAGGGAAGCGAAAATGAGCCGTTATGGAGAGTGTCCGGTTCGAGTTAATCATGAAAAATACTTGGACGTTAGATGATCGCTGTGAACGGAGAAAAAATTTATGGGCCCAGTCGAATATGAGCGATACGTCCTTGTGCCGAACAAGGTCAAAAATTCCGTTTAGTTCTCTAACTCTCTTAACTCTCATTTTGCTCCTCTACCAAACATGCACACAGTTTAGACCAGTCACGCCACTGAAAGGGTGAAAAAGAAGCGATCTGAAGCGGGTCATCGGTGCAATCGCAATTTCACAATTCGCGACCTATTTTCTCCCTCTGCGGCTTGATAGGCTGCAAAGGTATATCTCTCTTTCATCAGATCTCACCTTAACTCATGGGGATTTTGATTATGGAGTTGCTATACGATTCCTGAGCCAACCCGGCTCGAGCTTCAAGAATGACTGTCTTTGGATTTTCTGTGTTTATTTAAAAATTGTAGCATTGTATTATATGTGTTCCTTACAACCCTTGTTTCAGTAGAAGAGCAAAGAGCTAGAAATTAGGTGAGTTAAAGAACCATTTGGCTGGTTGCTTATATTTTGTAATCTTAATTTGATATTTTCAAATACTAATTGGTAATCTTTGAAGTTAACTACTCAAAAAGGTTATTAAAAATGCACACTGGTTTTACGGCTAAGTAATCTATAATTTCTATTTGGGCTGTATGTTTAATTGTTTTGGTTCAGAAAGGACACAACTTGGTATTATTATAAGCGGGAATTACTGACTTCTGAAAAATGAAGATCTTTTGAACTGCTGTATTTGTTGTATTTCTTGCCAAATAGTATATAGGACACTAGTTCAAGTGAAAATGTCCAGTTTATACATGTTTGGGGAAGAAATAAAAAGATGAGTTCACGATGAGGAACCAGTCACTCTGAGACAATGAATGGCTACAATGCGTTGGTAAAGGACAAAGGGTTAAAGGGTTCGAGTCTTTCTTGGTGCCAAACACAAAAAGGCAACTAGTGACAGAAATAGAGGTTAACAACATGCTAATTAGTTATGGCCTTGACTCAACTCAAACAGTGGCTTTTATTCCAATATCTGGGGCCATGACTCTGGAGTTTTAGTTATTTTCTAAAATTGGTGTACCATGATATTTCTTGCATTGTCTTTGCTAATGTATGACATCTCCTCGTTCTCAGCAGTATGTCGTCTCCTGCAACTATGTTAACCAGTTGTGAAGGTTGTGTCTTTGTTCAGCAGTCTTCCATTGATACTTCTGGTAACAATTGTAAAAGTGGTATCCTTGTTCAGCAGTCTTCCATTGATACTTCTGGTAACAGTTGTGAGGGTAGTGTCCTTGTTCAGCAGTCTTCCATCGATACTTCTGGTGTTCTTCCTCCTCCAAGTAGTACTAAGGCCAGGAAAAGTACAGCAGGACGTAGAGTGAGTAGGAAAAGGAATAGTGTGGACACTAGTTCACCTAAACCTGATGGAGAACCTGGTACAGCTGAGGTCAATGCTAAATCTTCAAGGTCAAGGAAGAGAAATACCACTAAAAAGGTTATTGAGGATGACCTAACACCTAAAGAGAGAGCCATCCCTGACACACCTCTTCTACGTAATTTAGGGAAGCATCCCTCGGTGTATGCTAGAGCTGGACGGGTTAGACTTGTATTAGTTAATTCATTTATTTACTCTCATCAATCATTTTGTTTTTTGAAGGAAATATTCAATTATTGTTGTTTTAGTTTACAGGGTGCCATCACACAGAATCTTAACTTCCGAGGTGCCTGGCCTACTGCACTAAAATTGTATCGTCAAGCAAATGATGAGTACAAGGCACTATTTGTTGCAGCAGGCTTTGGAGATTTTCTCAAGATTGATGCTTTGCACCTTCCACTAGCATACCTTGTGGCCTTGATGGAGAGGTGGTTTAGCGAGACAAACACCCTTCACTTACCCTGCTGTGAGATTGGTCCCACACCTGTAGATTGGACTATGATTACTGGATTACGTTTTAAGGGTCAACGTATTAGCTTGAGCCCTCAGTATCAGAGGAGTCGAGCCCTGGAACTTCTCAGAGCTGGCCCAGAGGCCATCACCGAGGGAAAGATCCGGTTGAGTAGCATTACACCTACTGTCGAAGAGGTGCAGGCCGCTCCAGCAAACGATGAAGAAAAAAAGATAATTTTTCGCAGGTTGTTCCTCTATGTTGTTGGTAGTTGCTTCTTTAGCAACAACAGATCTGTGATTAATTATGAGCTTGTCCAATTTCTGGAGCAAATAGATGAAGTAGGATGTTATGATTGGGGAGCTATCACATATGCAGCATTCCTTGCAGGGATGAGAAGAAAGGTAACCGGAGAGATAGGGGCCTTTACAGGATTCTGGCCGTTTCTTCTGGTAAATTTTACCTTTGCCTTTTATTTTGTATAATATGACTTTTTTCGTTGCCTTACTAACTTTTATCATTTTAATTTTCTATCCTTGTTCTAGTTCTGGGCTTTTGAGTATTTGGATATCTCCCGTCCAAATCATGTCATGGGAGATTTCTTTCCCAGAGCCACTCGCTGGAGCTTTGGACGGAGTTTTGGCCCTGCTGACTTCTCAGAATTTGTTGCTACCCGCTGCCAATTGGATTATGTTGACACATCCCAAGTGACCTGGCAGCCTTACTTGGCCATTGCAGAATTTCATTCAGTTTCCATGGGTCCCACACTTGATCTTGCCAGAAAGAGGGTGCCGTTCGAGAGTGTTGACACCTGGGAGTACTATCTTGGGGAGAGGTGCCGACGCCAATTGGGTTTCCCTTGTCGAGTGCCTCTTCCACCTCCAGAGAAGATGCATGGCGGCACTAGTAGTGAGGCAAACCCTGAGGATGAAATATGTGTTGGGAGATCAGCTGACAGTCTAGTGATGGATGAGACGGTAGAATATTCCTCATGGTTTGCAGCTCATTCTATTGGGAGAATCGTTGATGTGAGTCGATTTCTTGGTGGATTGTCGGTTGGGGGAAAGATCATAGACCACTGGATGGTGAGTTCTTGATCCATATTAGCTTGTTAGCAATTTATCATATAAGTCTTATTTAAATGTGTTTTGTTATAATTGTCTATGCTACCTTCAGGTGACGCACCGAACAGACATGATTCTTATTCCTAAATCTGAATATAAGGAGATCAAAGAGGCTCGTGATGTGGCTTTAGCCGAATGCGAAAAGCTTCGAGAGGAGTTGGTAAGTTCTCATTCTTTTACTTACGTTAGCATGTAAATATTTTCATCACTTTTCAGTCTCTCTTTGTTACGTTTTTCTTTTTTCATAAGTAATTTTCTTTTTTCTAGTGTCGAGTTAAGGGGGGGCCCCAAGAGTAAGGATCCCTAATGTGTATATAAGGTTCAAGTTGATGGAAATCCATCTATCCTAAACCAGGTTAGTGATCTGTTTGTGCGGATGGTTCAGTTGCTTTCTCGTGCTTTAATTAACTAATTTTTTCTATGGTCCCCCCCTGCTATGATGGATTTCAAAGTACATCCAATTATCTCTTAGTCAGGCTTGGGTGGGGCTGCAAGCCTGCAACTCACAATGTTTCCTCGAGTGGGCAAATTTTGTCCAAAAATGGTTTATAGTCTGTTTTCTTAACAAGGATTGTATCAAAAAGCAAATGGCCTTGCACATGCAAAGTTGGACCGTGGAATATATATTATGGCTTTGATGAATGCCTGATAAAGAATGGAAATTCATGCTTCTGGAGAGAGGTGCATGCTTGAAACATTGCAATACGCCAGCGGAGTTGAGGAAGGAAGTTTATGCTACCATTCCAAGCTACAGTCCAAATTGATCAACCTGTCAATTGGACAAAAATTGTTCCACAATGCATTATTAAGTTGAGGGTCGCATGAAATGAAAAATTACGACAAATGTGCAAACTCGACTCTGCCATTCAGGATGGAAGGAAAGAAATTGAATATGATTTTGTTAGCTGAACGTAGCTGCTGCCCCCTCGCTTTATTTACTATTGATGTTGATTTCACTGAAGCTGATGTAGGTTGAAAATTTAACAGAATAAATTCTCACATGATACGTGTACAGTGTTATTTATTTCAAAAGGATAAATGATAAGTAGTTGAGCACACATATTCCAGAAATACTGAAACAAAGAAATTCCACTGTTGAACTATAAAAAAGAATGACCTCGAAATTCGCACTCTAAATATTTTTTATTTTTATTGAAAAGCTAGTACTTTTGAAGCTTTTATGGGTCTGATTCATTGAAATTCCATATCTCCTTCTTTCCCTGCTGGCTCACCAAAGCAAATAGAACCCCACTGGGGCTCGATAATAATTCCTTGTATACGTATAAAGATGGATTTCCACCACTGGTATGAATATCGGGAAAAAGATAGAAACAGCAGCATAAACTCGAGTCCTGCCTGCATCAAATCAAAATGCCTCGAAATAGTAAGAAAAAGAATAAGAACACTAATTTGATTGGGCAAACATCATACACGAATCCATAATATACAAGGGGGAAAGGACTGTCAGAATACCACTTAACTCGAGCTAATATCAGACAAACAAATCATATACGAGTTCGTATGCACGCCTATAGATCTAAACAGTATATCCACAGTTTTGTGGCTCAAATCAACCAGCAAAACTTTTCAATCTCAACAACTGAAGCAGAAAAATACACATCCACAACATAAACCCAACGCCTGATTTTTCAAAGAATCCCGAAACAGAATGCAAAAAACCTAAAAGGTACGAAAACAGCCTGATTGAAATCCACTCGTTTGTTCATGTAAATAAGCACAAGTTGTAGATCACATGTCGATGAGCAGAAGTTGAGGGAGTTGGATACACACAGAAGGCTGAAAAATCAGACTTGCATACTTGAAAGACACCTCCACTGGCCCATGCGGGGTCCCTTGTCTAAAAGTAATAGCAATCCCACGTTATTTGGTGACATCCCAAACATGTACCTGGAAATGGTATACATAAAATTAGATGGACAGATGAACGTTGAAACCAATCTAGGCAATGAACTTGCTACTATAGCAGTATAAGACCACAGACCTAATCTTGTAATTGTTTATACATGCAGAACACTCCGAATTGTGGTTATTATAGATATATATTTATTAGCTGTCACTGAATGAGCTTAGACGAGAAATGCAATAAATGTGTGTGAAGTGTAAAGAACAGAAATAGGAAACAAAAGGGCTAGTTATAATGCAAGAATTTAACATCGCCCACGTAAACTATAATTTGCTTACCTGCTTCGACTTGCTTTCTTTCTCCAGAAGACAAATGACGCGACCCACTGAACACAAAACAGAAAGTATTTGTCAAAAGAGAGAGTGGACCATGATACACTTCCAGATTAGAAACATAAACAAGTGAGATAATGGCAGTTCCTCACGAATAATAATTACCATATAGATTACCTGATGTAATAACCTTTCCAAAGAAAAAATCAGAAACATATGATAAAACTTATAAACAATACCCCAGTGAAGAATCAAAACTATTTAATCAACTGCACCAATATTAAACTTTAATAATGTGAATAATGCCCTTAAAATGATACTTAAATTAGTTTGAAATATTGAAGTCGTACTATTATCTCCAAACTAGTCACTCACAGTAGGAACAAAATAGAAAGTAGGAGATAAAGAAAACAACGAACTCTGAAAGAAAAAACATTCTATTTGGAGTATATATAATTTGCAAGCTTAAATACTGTTTCAAAATGGGAGATCAAAAAATGAGGACAAAAAGTTGTAACAGGCATCAGGAATAATAAGATAATACCTTGAATATTGACATGAAGGAGAAGCTCCCAACAACAGATGGCCTCCTAAGCGGCATCATTCTTGCAGGTGACGCATCTTTACACAGTTGTTGAGCTATCTCCTTCAATAATACCAGCTGTGCCTTATCAGTCCGCATAGATATGAGAGCCTGCCTCATAGATTCTCTGTCAGCCTCAAGTGCCTGAAGCCTCATATACAGCTTCTTGATCTCTTGGTCCCCTACATCTGTCATGTTCAACGACTCCCTTGGTGTGGTCATATAATCTTCACATATACCAATAGTAGCCTTTGGCTCCATTACACCATTATACGATGCCCCATTTTGAACAGAATCAATGGTATATACTCTATCACTCATGTCATCTCCAACTTCAGATGCATCATCCACCTTTCTCAAATTAGAGAATTCCTCTGACTGTATGCAATACTTCTTAGCAGTGCCAAGCTTTGGAGAATCATTGGCAAGCTCTGAACTTGTCTCTTTAATGATTGCAAAATTTGAACTTGAACTATCAGTAGAAAACCTCCTAAAATGTCTATAACGCCTAGGAGAATGACCAACTATCACTTTTTCAAGCACATTCTTTGCACCAAAGAAATCCACATCAGGCTGACTTTGCCTAGGACTTTGCTCCAGCATATTGATCCGATTTTCCAAATCCTTCAAATGATCCTGAGATCTTGGTGTCTCGCCAAATGCATACTTCTCCACATCAACTGCATCATTGTTGACTTCATATGAAATTTGACTCTCATTCAATTTACACTTAAGAGGTGGGTAGTAATATGTAGGAATTTCATTTTGGGCATCCAGATTTGATACCACGCTGTTATTTCGGGTCATGCCACTGTTTTCTCCTTCTGCCTCAGCCTCCGTAAGACCGTAACTCATCATCCTATGTTTATATGCCTGCACCTCACACGTGAGGGATTGAATGGACTGCTCCCTCTTATACAACAAGTCCTCCAATGCCAAACACTCTTGTCCATCATGGGCCATCTTCTCCTCAGCAAAACGTTTGAATTGGCGGAACTCCATCACAACCTCGGCCTTCTCCCTCTGTAATCTCAAAATCATCGACATTGCCTCGTTGGCAGCTGATGCCGATGCATTTCTCTCCTCGTCCAGTTCAACAGAAAGATCTCGTATGGTCTGTTGTTGGCTGCTAACCATTTCACGCAGTGCAACACATTCATTTGCAATTTCAACCTTGGCAACCTGAGGAATATTGAGACCAGGCACCACAAACCTGGTCCCTCCCTCAAATTCATGGTATTTTCGCTTTACAGAACGAAGCCAAGTTCCAGAATAAGGCCGGTTTACCAATGAACAACAACTACACCCACAATCACAACATTGGACCAAGCCGGTCGAAGGAGGTGCGTCTTCACAATCCATAGTCAATTCCAATCAAAGTAATCCATATATATATACTCTCACCCTTGAAATTTATCTTTACAAGTTTTTCAATGAAATAACAAGTAATTAACGTTTCCTCAATCTCCGCAAGCAACAAATACACTCTCAGATCAGCCAATTAGAAACTCACTCCTACAAACAATCAAACAATTCAAAATTCAAAACAAAAAAGTCAGACAAATTATTCCATTAACTTGTAAACACGAACATATTACGTCAAAATTAAGTTAATATTAATCAAAAAGTCAAAAATTATTCGAATAACTTGTAAGCATAAACATATTGAGTCAAAATTAAGATTATATTACCTCGAGAGAGCTTCCAATACATGAAAAAGATTAAAGGAGCTCGAGAAGGAGATGAATTTTCCCGGGAAAACAATTTCTCCCGGGAATATTATCAGGGAAAGTAAAGGAAAGAAGCTCTGCCCTCAGCTGATGTTAGCTTGGAGATTGTGGAAAGCGAGGGAAAATAGGGAGGAATTGACGGGAGCGAGGAAGAATTTGAAACCCTAGTTTTAGTGTTTGTCGTGTTGCATCGATCTTTGTGCAAATTGATTTTGTTAAAGAGAGAGAGAGAGAGAGAGAGAATTGGGTAAAAACGACTGAGAAGGGAAGAAAAAGCGGAGGCTGTTATACAAGAAAATACAGTGTGCTGGTTATGTGATTGGTTCAAAGCTACTAGCCAACCTAATCTTCTCTACATAGAGCATTAAAATAAAAGAATGGTTATTTTCGGACATTTATTTTCTATTTTCTCGCACCTAGCACACGTTTTATTAAATATTATTTTTTGTAAATTGTTAAAAAATTTGGATATAAGTATAAAAATAGAAGAAGAAGAAGAAGAAGAAAAAAAGAATGTAGAAATAATGTTTCTCCAAAATAATTTTGGATTAATAATGAACTTTCTCATTCAATACTCATCAAAAATAGTCTTACTCTCAAAATTACATTTTTTTTTTTTAGTTTTACATTAAGAATAAAACATAAATAATCAAAAAATTATCTTAATGTTGTAGTCTTAATTATTATGTTAATATTTCATTGCCTTTTTTTTATTTTATATGTATATATATTTTCCTTCCGCTTTACTGAAAGAAATGCTAATTTCCTTATCCAAAATAGTAAGGACAAGTCGCTTCTGTTTCTAACTTTCTATACGCAGCTTTCAAATAAGGCAAGCGGGTGGCATCGCCATCATTGCAGCTTCCTTTCTAATCGTGGAGATGGCGTCACATCATTGTCAAAGGGTAGGGGCATAGCCAAAACCCACGCATACTCCTCGTTCGTGCCATACTGCGATATAAGTGAGAATTTTATGTTTTTGGTATATTTATTTATTTATCTAGTGTTTATTTTAGTTATTACTAAAATATTATGTTTGAATAAACTTTAAAAATATGTGTTACACAAATTATTAAAATACCTTATTTATAGTATAAGAGGGAAAAAGAATATATATTTCAACAACTATTTCCGCCTTCCAATATTTATTTAGTTGAGATAAATTAATATTCATTATCTACAAAGTCTAATTTTAGAAGCTGCATTCCAAGTCCCATCCCGTCAATTTTCAAGATTGAATTGAGTAGGAAATGATG
>JAUMHB010052703.1:0-14289 GCA_032359685.1 Pittosporum tobira
ACTAAGTTCTTATAATGAAAATTTGAATTTATTTGTATGTATGTAAAAACTTAATACTATGATATAACAACAAGAATGTTCATATTTTATATAAAAAAATTAATAAGATAGTGATTTTGAATATTTTTAAGAATAAGAAAATTTAAAATTGAAAATATTAATATTGCATATATTATGAAAATAAAAAAAATATTTATTTAAAAAATAAATAAATGAAAAGACGATAAAAGTGATTAAATAAAAGTGTCACAAATAATGACATAAATAGACAACACTCGAACCACTTTTGGAAAAATGACATATGAATTTAAATCTGTAAGTTGTTTTTTTGAAATAATAAAAATATTTATTGTTGACTGAATTTTTCTTGACATACCAAACACTGAAAAATAAAAAATATTTTTCTATAACAAACGAAGTCACCGTTTTATATGTATCAATTGTGTTTGTTTATATTTTCAAATGAACATGAACTAAAATAATATGTGATATATCATAAACAAATAATTTTCTAAGACAAACGGGAACAACTAACAAAAAATACATCAAATAATTAAAAAAAAATTATATTATGAACAATACGTTAAAATTGTACAATATCATTAAAAAATTATAAAAATTATTATGACTAATTTGTTTAAAAAATTATATTTAGCATAGGCCGGTTGGGTTAATTTTATCTAAAAAAAAAAGAATGTCAAATGAGTCAAGTAGACGGCATAAAATCGGTAAATTACAGAATTAACCCGACCGCTAGTTCCATGTATTTTAACAATAAAACAGAAACAAACTGTGGACCTCCAAAGTTATCGTGCGGCAATTCATGTGAAAGTCTGACCGAGACACTCAAAACCCCAACACACCTCAACCCTTCTTCCCAAACTCCAGTCTCCCTGTTGAAACTCAAAATAAAGGTACGGGGACTCACTTTAATCTCAATTCAAGAACGAATTATCAAAATATGATCAAATCAAAGTCTCTCACTTTTAATCTGCAATTGAATTTTGGGTTTATACAGTAGTAGAAGGCATTGTTAATCAATGAAGAGTATTGGGTTCCTACTACCGTATTATGTTAGTTTTTGGATTGCTGTTTGTTCTGATTTTTCCCCTATTGTGCCTTTTCTATCTAATCCAATTTATCACCGTTCTTGAAGTGGGTTCTTATTATTTTTCGTGTATAATTTGAGTGTTATTTGGTACAATCAGAAAATTTATGGCAATATGAATGGTTAGATATATATTATAAAATTGTAATCAGAATTGATGAAGTAAATAACCCGTGTAAATGTGGAGTTGGATATACGTAGGATTTTTTCAGGGACTTTATTACTTATTAAAAAGCTAAAGTTATTAGGAACTTTATTGTGATTGTTATAGGAGTCCAAATCTGATGTCCCACTTGCTGTCCCAAATACAATCCAACGGTTGTATTGTATTTCAGTTTATTAACTGTAAAAAGTAAATATAAATTTTATATGCAATATAACTGTTGGATTGGATTGGGACAACAAGTGAGACAACATATTTGGACTCTTGTTATGGAGGTATAACTGATCTTGATTTAGGAAATCTAGGCAATAAGTAGTGCTTTTTTTTCCTTGGGCCGATGTTGTTTGTGGTATTGTAATTCTAATTTTCTGTCACTGTAACTTAATTTGTAGCACTGGATAGCAAATCAAATGTACGGAAACATCTCCCTTACATTTGTGAAGATGCTATTACTCTGTTGGCTCATGAGGACCTTGGGGTTATACGTTGTGATAGTGAGGACCTTGGGTAGAAGATGACGCTTAGCTTTGCCATACAAAGAAGTTATGGATGTCCAAAGAATTTTTAATTTTTGTTTTAAATTAGAAATCCTGTGTGCTCCTGGGTATCTGAGCACGTGTAGTTTATTGTATTAATAGGCATGGCATTGTTTAGAGTCCAAATCTTGATTATACTTGGTAATCAGTAAATCAAACAGGAAACTCTTCCCCTGAATCCGATAACTGAAGTTATAATTTGGCATCTGGCCTTGCTTTCAAAAGGAGAATCATATGGCCTTACCGTCAACCAATAACTATAGTTTCTTAATGAGGAAGCATGTGATGATGAGCCCCACTTTCTCTGCAACCGAAAAAAAAAAAAAGAGAAAAGAAAAGAAAAGAAGAAAAGCGTTGCACTTACTCACCCGAGGCATTCTGTGGGATTGAAGTACCTTTCGATGCGCGTTGAGCATATTGTAATTCCCCATTGTGTGTTGCATATAGAATAGCATAGCGTATTACTTATATGACGGATAGTAAGGGGCTAGTGGGGTCTTAATGGTCATTGCACATAATTTGCTTATTGATCTTATTTATCTGTCCTGTTTTCACAGAGCCTAAAGGCAATGGTCATTGTGTCAGCAGATATGGATATTAATGGAAGCAATTCTCATCCCGATCGGAGCCAACCTTCTAGAAGCTCCAACAGTGTCAAAGAAGACGAGAAATTCACGGAAAAGGATGCTTGTGATAATCTTTACATCAACCATGGTTTGTACTTAGCGATTTCATCTCCTCTCAAATATTATCATCTGTTGCAAGAACTTGTACCTGAAACCCACCCACCTCTCCTGATTGCATGTAATATTAGCTGAACACCAATGCTGATGACGTCCGACCAATATGCATAAGAGTCGGGAGATATTTCAGGGCCTGGAGTATGATTCCTTTAACTGCTTTTCATATACTTTATTTACGCTCTCAGTTTGGTACACAGAGTAATTCTGGAATTTTAAATTTAATTGAACTCTTTTGTGAGATGAGTATTACCATAGTCCAAATATTGAAGAAACTATAATGGTACTTAAAGACTAATCAAGAAATATAAATTTGAATCGGAAAGATTATAGGGTACTGGAATTTTCAGTGTTGGAGTAGTACGTATTTAGCGTACCTACGAATGATATGGTGATCCATTAGTAATGGTGATTCAGTTTATTTTGCTTCCACCTCTATCATTAGTCTGGATTTTTGGTATCATATACACGTGAACAGTGACCATCTTCTTAGGAGCTTAATTATGTTGAAGTCTTGAACATATGTATGCCATTAACCTTCTTCAACACTTTAAAATAAAAAAAATGGCTTATCGATGCCGTAAGGTTACATTTATATGTTATGTTTTTTTTTGTTCATAAAATATTTGAATCATATGATGTTCCGGGCCTTTCTGTTTTCTGTTGTTCGTGTATTATATAAGTAACATATTATAGGGAGCTTCTTTCTATGGAAAATCAAAGAAGTGTTATCTTGTTTTGTTTCATCGTGTTTGCAATATGGCATGCTCTGAGTTTTGCATTTAATGTTTCTGGGACTTAATTATTATAATACCTGCTGCAGCCAATATCTTTTTCTTGTTTTTTTATATTAAATAAACTAATTTGTTCTAAAGTACATGTGGATGGCTTGCCATGCAGCTGAGGTAGCTTGGCATGAGTTGAGAAGAGCATGGGTTGGTGATAAATCACAGAAACCACAAAGAAGAAGAAGGTATGGGGAGCCAATCATGAGGTACTGTTTTCTTTACCTTTCAAACTTTGCCCTGTATTAGATCTGTTAGATGACTGATTAATCTCCAGCATTAGGGGGACAAAAAGGAAGACTGAGTGGGACTGCGCAAACCAAGATATATGAACATATAAGGAGAAGTCACTATCATTGTCTAGCGATTTTCTTAGGCTGAATTTTAATTCGGCTGGATAACCCCAATTTTAATCAACCTGATATTAAGCTAATCTTGGCAAAGGGTCAAAAATAAAAATTTATACTTCTCCTTCTCAAACTGGAATGTGGATGAGCTATGCTTGTTATTTACCTTGTTGATGTCCCTTATGTACTCTTTATACAAGTATCATCTTTAGAGGTGTGTTCGAACTTCAAAGTTCAAGGTTTAACTTTGGATATTGTGAACTCAAAAAATTAAAATTGAAATCTCCTCGCAGTTGGAGCACAACTTACGAGGAACTGCTTTCAACCACTCAACCTTTTCATGACCCAATCCCGTTGGCAGTAAGTCCCCATAATACCTTCTTCTGTAGATATCTCCCCTTTAGAGGAATCTAAATTAGCTCTCTGGGTTCTGCAGGAGATGGTAGATTTTCTTGTCGACATCTGGCTAGATGATGGCCTCTATGCTTGAATGAAGAACAGAAATCTCATTTCATGTGAAGAAATAACTGTGCACTTCTTATTTTTAGAGAGATTTAAAAAAAAAAAAAAAAAAGATGCACAGTAAGCAGCACCCTTTACGAGGGGTTAGGACAAGTTGATGCTTTGATTCTGTCATGCACAGTGATTATTATGGAATATACTGTAGTTGTGTGATGGTTTTTAACTAAGGTAACTCATAGTTTCTTACCTAATTTTGATTCTGTAATTGTTGGTTCATTTTGTTGCTTATTGTATTCTCTTGCAATTATATCCTTGGGGGTAAATGACCTGAATGCAATAGATAATCTTGTCATCCTGAGCGCGTTTTGGACAACTTGGTCAAAGTCTTGGGACATATATTCGTATGTATACCAAGAATTAGAAACTCCATGATTGGGAACTTGGGAAAGTTGATAGTCAAAGTCAACGGCAAAGTGGCTGTTCCTATTAGAAATTTCTGTGACATCAGATAATGGAAACCACGGAACAAGTCCTAACAGAATGGTGCCACCTTTGACTTCCTCCTCTTGAGGGAAATGGGCAATAACTTTTGGAGAAAGTATTTACATGTAAGTTAGAATTTTGAGTAGCCAGGAAAAAGGATGAAAATGAGGAGTAATAAAAGAAGACAGCTTTTCTCTAGACAAGTTTACCCTCACATGGTAACTCAAGCTAAAAAAATTGTGAGAAATACCCATTTGAATCATGCTGTAATTTTTCATTAAAATCATGTTCAAAATCAATGACTTTGAAGCTGTCTAGATCCTCGACCAAGTGGGAAAACATGAACAAATTGAGTTTTAAGGATTTAAAGTTCAAATAAAAGAGGTGGGGTATTTATGCCGTTAAAAAAAAAATAAAAAATTAAAAGTTTGAATAAATTTTTGGGTTGAATTTAATTCACTAAAACAGAAAAAGCAGTCTATGCTTCAATAACCAATTTGTCAAATTTTTAGGAAGCACACAAATAAATATCTTACTAGTTACCACTTATAATTGCTTTTTACCGACATGTTTTTTTAATAAGTTACCCCCAAAAATATGTATCTCCAAAATAGACAATAATATACAACTACATTGGATCATGTAATCATTTTTAAAAAATAATATATTATTTTTTTATTTTAGAGTTGTGTCATATCGTCAGATAATAAAATCGAATTAAAATATTCCTACATAGACTAAAATTTAATTTTATGCAAATAAATTTAATTTTACGCAAATAATTACTAACCGTCAACATCAATATCCTAAAAAGAGAGTCGGAGAATGATCATTATTGTTTATTTTATGCTTTTTATATATTTTCAGCCAAGCTTTTAATAGTTGTGAATATTAGAAACGTATGACAAATACAAGAAAACATTTTAAGCAGATAAGAATTATAAAACGTGTGGACGCTTTGAGTATGACCTGTAAATGACCTTTAAGACTGTTTCTTTATACGGTATATTTTTAGAGATTTAATTTTCCTTGGAATAGACCAAAAATCTCTCTCTCTCTCTCTCTCTCTCTCTCTCTCTATATATATATATATATATATTGACTTTTCCAAGCCATCTCTATGGTTGTACCCTTTTATTTAAGAGGGTATGTCCTGAAATTTTATTTGGACTCATAAATTCATTTGCTTTCTGTTAAATCTGTCTTTGAGAAGAGTTCATCGTATAAAGAGAGGAATGGAGATCGATAAAGCAATTAGAGATTGCGATGACCAGAGGTTGAAGACAAAGTACAAGAACGCTGTCTCTGTCATTCGAAGAGCTCTTGCTTTGTATTCGTAAGTCCACATTCTTGATTCATCTCAATTTTAATTTCATTCTATTTATTTCCTTAATTCTTCTTGTACTAGAATTAGTTTTTAGCTATATGGGTTTCCAGAGGTTTAAGAGTTAGAGTTATAGCTTGTCCTTTCCTCAAATTCTAGTTTCATGTTTTGAGCAACTGTTGTGGATTGATAATGGGGATTTGAGGTTTGTAAGGTCAAAATGGGATTTTTACCCTTTGTCTATAACTTAGTATAGTAATTGCTTAGAATTTTTGTTTTGGAGTTAGCTGATGGGTGCTGCCATCTTTGGGCTTTCATATGTATTTGTTTTGCATAACTGATATGAGTCTGTACGTTATGAACTTTAAACGAAACTGCCAATCATACCCTCCTTCAATTATAGGCTCGGGCTATGCATTTCTTTTATGATTAGAGATTAACGGACTTGATTTTAGACCTGAATATGCATTCCTTGCTCACTACAATATTTTAGTTTTGACATTTATAAACTACAGTCAGAATATTTTATAAATTGTCTCTCAAACCCAATGCAATTTGTTAGCACAAGGAACTTTCAAGGACGTAGGGCTGGAGTTTCAAGTATTAAACATTTATAAAAATGATAAATGAAGTCAATAGTTATGGATCATAATTCTCACTTGTATTTGCATATAATCATGCTGCCGGCATAATGCACACCTTCTGGAAAAGTCTAAACAGTAATTGCAATATTTATTCTAATTAAACTGAGCAAATAGCTGTTAATCCCAAAATCCAATGGTTGAAACTACGTTCATTAATCTCGTGTTAGCGTTTTATTTTTTATTTGGAAAGTGAAGTTGCTATTCTTATCTCAGTCTTCTGTAATCACTCTCTTGAACAGTATTGAAGAGGTGGCATTTAGCTTCAATGGAGGAAAGGATTCAACTGTAAGTTTGTATGTGTTTCTCTAATTAGCTTTTAACAAATATCTACTAATTGATGTTTGGCATTAAACTTGTATTTATAGGTCTTATTACACCTACTTAGGGCAGGCTATTATTTGCATCAAGCAGAAGAAAGTCACGCGGATCTCACCAATCTGGCTACCTTTCCAATGCGGACAATATATTTTGAGAGCACTTCTACCTTCACTGAGATCAACTCATTTACTTATGAAACGGCCTCGACGTGAGACACCTATCTTATTTGTGTGTAATTAAATTTGATATTTCCACAAGATTCCTCTCATGACTAATAAGTCGCCCCCACCTTTACGTGAGAGGGAGCCTTGTGGAAATATCAATTTCCTAATATTGTATGGGAGAGGACTACGTTCTTATGTGTTCTTGATCTTTTCTTTACTCTGTCTATTTTTCTTTTTTTGACAAAAGGAAAAGAATAAAAGGGAAAATTACGATTCTTAAGTAGAATTTATTTTCTTAGGGTATAATAAAATGTGAAAATTCAGTTACTGATTGGATGCATTCTTTATGATCAGTTACGGATTGCAAATGGATATTATTCGCCTAGATTTTAAGTCTGGTTTGGAGGCTCTTCTCAAGGCGAACCCTATCAAAGCTATTTTTCTTGGTGTCCGCATCGGTGACCCCACCGCGGTATCCCACTGCAACATTTAAATCTCTATTCACTAGATTGTCTTCTAAGTATGTAGTAAAGGTTATCGAATGCTTGACCATTCAATGGAAATGTTACAGGTTGGACAAGAACAATTCTCCCCTAGCTCGCCTGGATGGCCGCCTTTCATGAGAGTTAATCCAATTTTGGATTGGTCATACAGGTCCGTTTATGCACTGAGTTAATCCATTTTCTTATCAGCAGGCCCACTCTGTTCAATGCTTATAGGCCCACTCTGTTAAAACTTGTGTAATATGAAGGATTGACCTTGTTACATTTATTTGACAGAGATGTTTGGGCTTTTCTTTTGACTTGCAAGGTTCAGTACTGCAGTCTCTATGATCAAGGGTAATTCATCATCTGTAATGGTTTCTTAAAAATTTATATTAGCTTTTCATTAAGAAAAGCACATTTTAAAGCTTTTACCTTTTTACCTGATCCTAATATGTCTTACACATTTCGTTTTTAAAGTCTTACTGGACTTTCTTTTCATAAACACTGACCACATTTGTATCAATTTTTTTCCATGCCATCAGTTACACTTCGATTGGAAGCGTACACGACACAGTTCCAAACGAATTATTGCGCATACACGATTCCACCAGTGGCAAAGAAACATATAAGCCTGCATATTTGCTTCCAGATGGAAGATTAGAAAGAGCAGGGAGAGCAAGAAAGTTATCAAAACCAGTCTCTGCAAAATTTC
The DNA here is from genome assembly GCA_032359685.1 of Pittosporum tobira. Taxonomy (NCBI): domain Eukaryota; kingdom Viridiplantae; phylum Streptophyta; class Magnoliopsida; order Apiales; family Pittosporaceae; genus Pittosporum; species Pittosporum tobira. Next base: position 8,272 of record JAUMHB010052703.1, read on the forward strand.
ATGCTGCTGTTAGCAATGGAGGCCTAAAAAGTGTGGATTCACGTCAAAATGGCTTGCTCACCGCTTCTGTCATTGCCGTGAGTGATGAGATTCTGTAAGCTCCTTGTTATTAGGCTGAGTTATTGGAAAAGCTTGGCATATCATGGTGCCTTTGCATCCCTGCACATCAAAACAACTTTTTTTTTTTTAATTTTTAAAATCATATGTTTCTATATTTGACTTTGTATTCTATCAAAAGAAATGTCAGTGTATAAATTTGACTTTGTAGATGTTGTGTGCAATCATCAATGTTCAAAATTGCAAAAGTTCTTTGTTAATAAACTATTTTACAACATTCATTTGGCAATAATAGCTCATTCGCAATTTAAACTGAAAATGTCACGATTATTGGTATCTATGTGAGATTTTTGACGTGGGATCTTAGTTAAGCCTAAAGATAATTGTGACCTGTGGGCATTGAATAGAAATAAGCCCAAAATTACAGATATAGGTCACAGATTTGGGAGCTTCCTATTTACTCAGATATTCCTGTTCATTTGTTTCCTTAAACAAGAATGTAATGGTCAAAAGACCACAAGAAAAATTCGTGTTGTAACCAAAAATGTATAAATCCTAGTTTCATTATTGTTTGTTAGGTATATGCTATCTTTTTGATAATTCAATAGCTCAGGTCTGGCACAGTTGACAACGAACTTGGACATGCATTGTGTAAAAAGCTCCATTCTATAGGTTGGGCAGTATCACAAATTGCTGTCGTCCAAAATGATGTAAGTTAGTTATTGATGCACTTTGTTAAACAAGAATAAATGAATTTGTCAAGATAATCGTTCTTTTGTTATATTCAAATATTGAACGTGTGATGTGTACCCATAGAGAAGCTGTTTTTGTTGGCTCGACTCTTGACAGTTTCATTGCTAATGACACTATTCTAATGTCTAGGTAGACTCTGTAGCTGTTGAAGTTGAACGACGAAAGGGTACTAGTGATATGGTAAGCCTGTATACCTCCTTCATTGATTAATATCTCTATTGATGATTAATCGGTGATAATAAATGGTCGGAATCACTGTTTATCCTCTAATCTGTGGGGGCTCACATTGAACTTGTTGTCATTCAGGTGTTCATGTATGGAGGGGTTGGTCCATTGCATTCAGATGTTACCGTAGCTGGAGTTGCGAAAGCATTTGGAGTTCGAACGGTTTGTAATCTCTATCCAAGAGACCCATCATCTATGAATATAGCGTCTGGGCCTAGTCTGCATTTGTGACTCCTAGATAGTATTGGTGGTTCTTCAATTGCATGTCAAAGTAATATCTTGGGCCAAGATCCTTATAGGGCCATCTCCTAAATTTGATAATAAGAAATTAGGACCAACTTTATTATTTTTAGATTGACTATTATAGTTCTAACGTTTGAGGACTTATTGAAAATTTTAAAAAATTGTAATATATTGAGCATTTTACTTTGTGGATGTAATACTAATTATAGCCAACATGTGTGTGTGTTGCAGGCTCCTGATGAGGAGTTTGAAGAATATCCAAGGCATCTTATTGGTGGAAAATGCACTGGTGATCGCAATGAGGTACTTTGTTGCTGAAGTTCATTTGTTTCTGGGTGCCCTTGTATATACGGTATATTTTATAATATCTCCTCCATAAGTATATAGGGACACTTGATCTGCTTTTGGATGCTAATTGAGCTTATACGGCATGATGTTAATCTGATCCTTTTTTTCCCTTAGATGACCCAGTTGCCCAAGGGGATTACGGAATTACTGCATCATGAAAAGCTGCCTATGCCGTTGGTATGTGTTGAAAAATCTTATCTTCTATATTTATGACTGATATATGGATTTTCTGCTGTCCTCTTAATTAACTTGAGTATGCTCTGAGAATATAATTGCTTGTGGGGCAGAAGCTGAATACTGAAATGTATATAATTGTCTTTTGTAGATCAAGTGCCTAAATGTGATCGTTCTTACTGCAACAAATATTACCGAGTTGGACACAGAATGGGATTGTCTAATCGAATTAACGAAGTCCAGTGGCCTGTTAATATCAATGGAGCCATTTGTGTCAAAGATCTTGACAACTCTTTCAGATGTACGTATCACATAAAGGTTTTTCGCATTTGTTTCATAACAGTTCAATTTCTATGTTTGGCTGTCAAGTACATGATATAAGATTTCTTTTTGCACATTTTACACCTCGAATAATTTGAAGAATATGTACCGTAGTCCCGTACTTTTTCTATGTTGTTGACCATTACTCGTTTCACTCATTTATCCTGGTAGGCAAAAGAGGGAATTAAACCAGTTGGCCTTGGCAGCTAAATTAAGATTTGTCATTTACTTTTGCAAGGGGAAATAAATATACGACCTCTTGATTGCCAATATTTAATGACTTTTCTGCAGTGAACACCTATCTGCATTTTCCCATTTCTGTTGTTGCGTCATCTGTTGGCAATATATATCAATATGCCTTAAATTCTCGCTCTCGCTATGGGGTATAACTAATGTTGGAAGTAAAACAGAGATAAGACACTTCATGGGAGATGTATATTCTTGGAATTTCGATACTCACTCCGTCAACAAAATATTGTATTATGACTCGTCATTTTGTGGGCTGGTGTATTTCTTACATAAGTACAGCAAGAGTAAATATGATACTTGACAATTGACAAGTAGCTTGTTTGAGTATATATATTATATTCTTGATTAAAATATTAGATTATAGGGTAATTCTCATTTTGAATATGATGTCATCTAATTAATTTTTGTGTTTCACACAATGCAGGTAGAAGCTGCTCAAGCTCTGTCAAAGCTTTATCTTGAATTCTCAGATCTTCACATTGGTAAGAAACTGCAGAATTTTTATTTGGGAATTTGGTATACGTAACATAGTATAATCCTGACTTCTCTCGTCTACTTGTAATCCTCCTTTCCTAAATAAAGGGTGTCATCGAAAATCCAGAAACGGGCCTCTGATAGTTAGTTTGGAAGGCAAGGTGAGAAAGTAGTTGGATTAGATACTAAATAGTCTGGAGTAATAAAGATCAAACTTAATTTCCCCAATCCTAATTGCCTGCAGGATCAAGCAAGAACACATGAAGCCACAGAAGCACTGTGCAATAAATTTGAACCAGGTCTATTCGTGGAAATCGATAGACTTAAAAATTGTTTGCCTTTTTCTGAAGGGTAGTGTAGTGAAGCAGTACTTGTGGTTTCCAAGAGCTGCACTACACTCACCTTCGGATTATACGGTGGCCATAAGGAGCAAATCTCTACCTTGGAGTTCATAATGGAATGAGAATGTGGAATCACCTGGAGGGGATGAAGAAAGGCATTCCATCCCCTCCCTCTTTCCTGGGAAGAAGTATGATAAAAAAAAAAAAAACTGTATTTCCTGACAAGGGTGAAACATTATATGTGAGGGTGCGAAATTCTGACCGCACTGTTGAATCTTTATAGGCTTTTACCCTTGAGCTAACTTCATTTGTTCCATTAGCTATATTTTACCAAAGTGGTTTACTTCAACAGAAACTTATTACTAACTGTTCAAGAATTTTTTGATACTATTAAAATGTGTTACGGTAGTTCTGTGGTTCTATGGGCAGACAAATATATCCTGCCAAAAACTGGTGAATTTCAAGCTAAATCCTGGCATTTTCTGAACTCCAGTAGTTTTCATCTTCTTTCTAACTTTTTCTGCATCAATCCATCTATTCTCTGCAGCACAAATGTTAGACAGGAGAACATAGCGTCCTGAGTGATTTGAATCCAATTCAGTCAGGATTTTAGCAACCTTTTCCCCCATTTGAACATCACTATGCATTCTACACGCACCAAGAACTCTCCAAATTCCTGCATCAGCCTTGAGCGGTAAATTATGAATAAATATTTCTGCTTCATCTAATAATCCAGCTCGTCCCAGAATATCCACCATGCAACCGTAGTGTTCAGATCTCAGTGTAATGCCTTAAATTTGACTCATTTCACTAAAAAACTGTTTTCCTTCCTCAACCAAGCCTGCATAGCTGCACGCACACAGAACGCCTATTAGAGAATATTATATTTATATCTTATTTAGAATTAGTTTCCAAGTTGGATTTAGTTTCCTAATTTTCAAGTTAGAATAAATTTCTTATTCTCCAAATAAATTAGCATATATAAGGTTTTATGTATTTCTCTATTTTCTCAAGTTATATCAATAAAAATAAAAGCTTGTGTTTACTAGTTATACATATAGCTTTCTCTGTTTATTCTTGTTATTGTTTATATATAAATATATTCTATATATTTATATCAACATGCTATCAGAGCTCTCCTGAAACTCTCTTGGAATTGCCATTCGAAAACTCTTCTGAAACTCACTGCTACTGTTCAGGCCCTCATAGTACCATCAAACTTGCATTGATTTTCAATTTGATCATACCAATATTTTCCTCTTTCTGAGACGAGTTCGTAGAGATCAGCCTCGTTGCCAGAAACTCCTTCACGCGTCCGCACGCGCTGTCGAAATCCACTACGTGTGGCTTCACGCGCCTGACCGAAGAAGATCCGGAAAACCTTTTCGCGCAGTACGCGGACCGGTTCATCTCCTGGTCCTTGTTCTGATCTGGTTTAGCATCTTTTTGGGCGGTTTTTTCTAGGTTTGGACCGGTTCCTACACTGTTTTGGTGAGATTTGTCCATTTTTGAGGTCAATTTTGAATAATTCTTATTCTAAATTATTGATCTAGTTTAATTTTGTTCAAAATTATTCAAAAGTTGTTATCTTTTAACGAGTTTTGCAATAATTATGGATAAATATAAGTAAAGTTCACCCATTAATATTATTTTGAACAGCACAAACTACGTCATATGGTCTCAAGCAATGCATAACTTTCTCAAAGGAAAGAAGGTTTGGCGTTATGTCACGGGTGATATTAAAATTCATGTACAGGAAGAGGGTGAAGATGGTGAAGATGATGAGAAATTTCAAGAGCGCCTTGAAGATTGAGATAGTAAAAATCATCATGCCATCACTTGGTTTCATAACTCATCAGTGTCATCAATTAATTTGCAATTTGGGCGTTATGAAACTGCAAAAGACATATAGGATCTTCTAGGTTTGCGTTATACCACATCTGACCTTGCTCATCAACATCAAATCATGGGTGTTTTAGCAAAGTTAAAACAAAGTACGTGTCAGTCTATTACAGATTTTCACACGCATATTGAATCATTGTGGGACCAATTGGATTTGTCAGAGCCTACCTGGAAAAATGTTGAGGATGCTGCCAGCTATGAGGCTTACCGAGACAAGCAACATCTAATACAATTCATCATGGCTCTTGATCAAACATTTGAACCTGTTAGAGCTTCACTCCTGCATCGTATTCCCTTGCCATTCATTCAGATTGCAGTTTCTGAGCTAATCTCTGAAGAAAACTTGACTTCGTACACTCAAAGTCAGTTCAAATGTATTTCAAATAGAGTCAGTCATGGCCGTTCGTCCTCAATTCTCTAGACCAATTCGTCTGCAATCCTATGAGTGTTATTATTGCCACAAAGCATGTCACTTTGCCAAAAATTGTCCCAAAAAGCTTACAGTAAAATGCAATTATTGTCACCAGTTTGGTCATATCATCAAGTCTTGTCCTAAATTGCAATAATCATATGATCCTAACTGTGGGAATGACTCTATGCATTATTCAACTGCTGCAACTACGAGTAATAATTCTATTGATGATAATGATCTATGTGCCAGCTCTTAAGCAGGTTTTATCTCGTAATAGTGAGAATGCGGTTGCCTTGTCCACTCTTGTCGCGTTTGATTCTGCTGTGTTAACTTCAGGTACATTTGAAGGCTCTTGGGATAGACCCTAAATCATTGTTAAATCCTCGATAAATTCTTGGTTCAATTCTCGATAAATCCTTGTTAAATCCTCGATAAATCCTTGATAAATCCTTGGTAAATCCTCGATACATACATCCTTGGTTCAATTCTTGATAAATTCTTGTTAAATCCTTGATTACA
>JAUMHB010052725.1:5565-16149 GCA_032359685.1 Pittosporum tobira
TTTATTTATTTATTTATTTATTTATTTATTTTTCCTCCCTCTATTTCGATATCTGGTGGAAGATCTGTTTTTTGTTTTCCATTTTTTGAGTAACAAACACACACATCTTCGTGATTTTGGTAATTGACATCCCAGCCCAGAAAACTTATCCAGGCAAACTTGGTTAGTTTAGGGCAGTTGAACAGATATAAAAAGTAATGTAGAAGTCCACTAATAATAATGGTGGGTGGCAGGCAGGCAGGCAGGCAAAGTGAGAGCATTGAGAGAGATTTTGTACAAGTAATTTAAAATTTTCCGCAAGTGACCGTTACTCTCACCCTTTTGTTTAATTTTGTAAACTTGCATCTCCCAATATTATTAGTTTCCAAAAATGTTTGAAGAAATCTTTTTGAAAACTGCTTATTTATTTGTTATTACTAATTACTATTAGAAGTTCACCAAATACTGTACAGGACTAGAGATAGTAATAATTTTGTCCTTTTTTTTTTTTCTTCTTTTTTTTTTTTTCCTTTTTCTTTTTGGTTCAATATAATTTTGTCGATTGCTACCGAGTTCTTGGTTTTGTGACCCCGGCGGCAATCAATTTCTGTTGTCAACAATTATTATGCCATATATCTATAAGACCACTTTGCCCCTTTACGATTATTCTAGTATTAAGGCAAAGTATTCTCGTGTTTAGTAAATGATTCAGATTCGCTTAGTCAAAAGTTTTGATCCTAGCAAAATTTAAAATATTAATAAATAAAATATAAATATATTTTAAAATTTAATTAATTTTTTATTTTTTTTAATTAATGATATACTCTCTCTGTCCAAAAAAGAATGAGTCTCGACTCATCATAATTAAAAAATAATTATTCAAATTTAATTCTTATTTACGTTCGACTCCATAATTAAACAAATATTATTTTAAATTTAATAAATTATACGCTTACGACTCTAATTTAAATCTAAAAGATAATTGAATTAAAAGGTACCGCCGAAGCACCAAATAGGTAGATACCACATTAATCGGCCATATTGGGCCATCTGATAGATAAACATTACCGAAAATAAGTTATCCAGTATAACCCTTATCCACCACCATGTGCTTTTCCAGTGAATTTCTTCCCCCCTGTTTCCACCAACTAAAAAGGCCCATCACTTTCTCCCAGAATTTCTTCCTCCGGTCCCCCCTCCCCACCAAATGAAGGGCCCACTCCAATGTTCACCATCTAGGAGGACACCTAACCTTCTATTTAAAATCCCTTTTACTATATGTATCTTTTTTCTTTTTCCTCTTTTGCTGTTAATAAAACAAAAAGCTAATGTGGTCACTTCAAAAACATCCATGCCTTGAACTCCAATTAACATACCATGGACATTCCGGGAAAAAAAAAAAAAACCAAAATTGTTTGATAATTGTACAAGTAAAGCCATAGAGACGTCTAAATCCATATGATCACATATAGCTTCATTTTTAACCATCTAAAAATATTTCAAAGATTTGATATGAATAAAGGCCAATAACAATAGCAATTAATCCTCTAAACACAGGTAGGGGAGAATGGTACATAACTAGAAATCCTGGGACGTGACAATTCTTTATTTCTCAACAAAAATTTATCTTTAATTATCGTACATAAGAAACTATGCTCTCCTTTGAGAGACTAATTGGGCCTAATAATCCTTGGAATCTTCCATATGACTATTAGGCCACCAAATAAAATAATAGAACTACTTAATTATAAGGCCAATGCGTGCAAATACCTGATGGTACAACATAAGAATTGTAGTAATATTGTACAAAATGATCCGAGCATTGGTTTCACAGGTACTGTGCAAATGAAACACAGAACAGACAAATATACAAAAGCTAACCTAATGAAACTTTATTTTTAGGTGAAATTGGCCGTAAAATTACATACAACCAACGAGAGAAAATCATGATACAAAGAAGAGACCATATGCATCACAAGCAAAATGAGATGACTCTTCCACCTAAACAGCCCACACTGACATGAGAATAAGTGACATAGTGAGAACAAACCACACGATAAAACTGGGAAGAAACTCCGATCTAATCAGCTCTGGATTGCCCAGCACGCGATGAGAGGATGATACCAACAATGAGTCCGTAAAGAGCCAAAGCCTCCGCAAAGATAAGAATAAGAATCATTCCAACAAAAAGCTTCGGCTGTTGTGCATTTGCTCTGCACAAGTGCAATTACATTCCAGAAATTTTGGTTAATATTTTTTTATTTTTCTAAGTAACAGTATTGGTTAATAATAAAACTAAAATTTATTGTGCGTGCAAACAATACCATATTCTGTATGAACACAGTGGTAGCAAAACCATTTTACTGATTTTGCAAACATTATCATCCAATGGTTGCTAAAATCTGAACTCGATACTGAACCGGATGCACGAAATAGTATGATATGAATTTTTACTATCAACCATACATACAAATAGGAATAAGTTAGATGCATTAGTGATAGCTCCACAGTTCAACGGAGATGAGGAACACAAACCAACCAACTTGGAAGGAATCATATCTTCAAATTTAATGAAGAAAACCAAAAATATATCTTTCTTCAAACTTGGGAAACAAACATCCGACAATATTTAATCATGAACACCTGCCAGAAGGGCCAGAACTCATACAAATTGGAGAGATAGAGCACTAAGAACCTACATGCTCTTAATTAACTTTGGACGAGTATCCCATTATTTTGATGCACGCACGAGTGTGTTTGATCAAATCCAAAACTATCTGAGAAAAGGTCAGTTTTCACTCACAAAATTGTTCTAAAAATCATTAGGTGGACCTAGGCGACGGAGGGGGTGCCTAGGGCTTAGGTGCTTTCATCGGCAGTCTTATTTATTTATCTTTCTATTTTATATGATATACTGTATAGAGTGTCAAGATTCTAAATTTTAGAACAAATTTACTATAAAATCGATATTATAAGGAATTTCAAGTTCATCTTAAACATTGTAGAGCTTCAAAGACTTCATTAAACAGACGCAGTAGAGGACCAATCCGCCTAGGCAGATGTCGTAGGAGGCCAACCAAAATGACGTGGCAGAGTTGTCAAGGGTTTCCAAATTCAAGTTAGTTATCACCATTTTTATACGTATATCTTTACCAAGAGTCAAAAATTCCCTCGTCTCAAGATTAAAGGGTTTCCACATTCAAGTCAACAAATGATTTTCAAACTCAATAAGCATCACAAGAGGGAAAATACCTGTTTATAAATCATATCATGTATACAAAAACATCTTTATGAAGGACAACAAGGAAGTTGATATAAAAGACCAGAAGCTAGAAATTTATGCCTATCACAGTATCTCCAAAGAGAATCGGCCACCCACAGTATCACCCTTGCAGAGATCACTTGAGTCCCCAGAAAATAATATAAATCAACTACAAGTTTATACTCAACTTCACAGGTTTATATAGAGACGAAATGTGACACCCAAGGGGTTGGCGAAGCAGTTGTGAACCTCAAGATAAGTGTCAGAATGAAAAACTTTAAGGAATAACTACCTTACCACCCACTATCCTCAATACAAAGAACTACCTAAATAACCTCCCACCATCCTACCATATTATCCAATAACCTGTCATCCCAAGTATCCACTAATCCAGTAATAAAATACTGAATTCAGTAAAATAAATACTAAAAACATAAAATAGCTCATCCACAAGCCCTATCACATCTCTATTTATACTAAATCTAAACTCCAAAGCATCCCAAATCCCAGTTGTACATTCACAGATTATTCCCATGCCAAATGCTCTCCGTATATAATTGTACTCTATAAAGCATTTAATTCTCTGTGTCTGTGTTGAGAGAGGGGTAAAGAGAACATCTAATTCCATGTTTTAAAGCCTAGGTTGCTTATCATTTAAAATTATAAGTTGGGCCTCGTCCATGGGAGAGGGATAGCAAAAAGGAGGCCGTCTCATTAGCAGAAAAGATATAAAGACAAAAGAGAGCCAGAGGAGCAGAAATTAAAGGTTACTACTGTAAGCAACGCTGTACTACCACCATGTACCGCTTTCATCAGTTAGATTCAACAATAATATCTCACAAACCACATGATGGTGCAAAGTTCAAATGTCAACAAGGACATGAGTGTCAGATGACTAGGTAACGACAAAACTTGGATGCCTGCTTAAAAGAGTTTCACTCTTTACGCATAACATGTGAATCATCATATATACATGGCAAAATCTGCCTAATAAAACACACAACCACACAACAACAGATAAATACGAAACTAAATAGTAAAAAAGGAGGAAAAGGGAGTACCTAACACCAGCATCCCCAACGATTCCGATGGCCATTCCAGCGGAAAGCCCAGCAAGGCCACAAGACAGACCAGAGGAAAGGTGAGCATAACCATCAAAAAGGTAATAAGATTTGGCCTTAGGGTTAATTCCAGTACTAATTATAACTGCAATAATCAAGCCGTAAATACCTAAGACTCCGGCCATAACAACGGGGACAATTGACTTCATTACAAGCTCCGGCCTCATCACTCCCATCGACGCCACACCAACCCCACTCTTTGCTGTCCCATACGCTGCTCCCATACCTATAACACAACAAAATAAAACAAAAACATTTGATCCTTATAGCGAAATAAACAGAAAAGGAAGGAATTGGAAATAGGTTTAGGGGCTTACAGGAGAAAACAAGGGCTGCAGCGGCTCCGAGGAAGCCGAAGAATGGGGCTGTTTCATCGCCGCTGAATGTTGATGACATTCTTCTTTTCCTTCGATATAAGAATCCGGTCACCTTTCCCTCGGCGCCTCGTTTATTCCTCCGTTTCCTGGTGTTGTATATCAATCTCACAGTTTAGGCTTTCAGGTGACAAGATGGGCATTATTAACTGGGCAACGGGCATGAACGATTGGATATTTGGGCGTTTGTTAATGGGCTCAGTAAGTGTATAAACTTGTTCATGAATGGGTCTGAAGTTGGGGTTGTAGGGTGGGCCTTAGTAAACTTTTACTTGGTGCTGTCTTGTAGATCCAGTCAATTTAGACTATAATTTTTATCATTTTTTTTCCCACCGACTTCTAAAAATACAAGGAAAAAAATTACCCCACGTTGTTACTTGTTTGGTAACAGTTTATTGAGTATTTAAAAATTATAGAACTTAAGAGTAACAAAATTAGGAACATTTTAGACGAATCATAAATTATTTAATATTGACATTTATTCATGTACTTTTTCTCCAAGAAAAAGAAATACTATGTCAGACATTACTTTTAGGTATATTTATTCAATTTGTAAACTTCTACTTCATTTTTGGTTAAATAATATTTGAGAAAGATGATGTACATGCGTGTATAATGCAAATGCTTATATTCCTACAGAAACTCGTATAAAAGGGGCAAAAATACCAATAACTTACCATTATAGAGCAGTAATAAATTTTTTGGCGTACTTACACATAGTTTATTATGAAATTACCCACACGACATGCATGATTGACAAAGTATTGTGTCCGCCTGATTGTTTACATGTGCTCACTCCAATGATAGCGATTGCAGTTCTACCATTATAAAAAAAAATAAAAATTGAAAACAATTTAATATTCACGTGTGAAAAAAAAAATTACTACTAATTAAACATAAGTATAAAGAAATTTAACATTGATAGCGCTCATGAAAATACAAAGTAGAGATGATTACTGTCATTATAAAAATAGTTGACATTGTAACTAAAGAAAAGAGGGATGGAGCCCTACGTTGGTTCAGAATTGCTTGTTAAGCCAATAAAAGATGAGGGGTGGGGGGGTCGGTCGATCAGTCTGAAAAATGTGACAGCTGGAAATCGACAGAAGCATCGATCGATGGATCGATCACTAAGAAGAAGGTAATCATAGGAGGGAGCTAGCTAGAACTTGGACATCTCAAATGAAATGGATGCATGCCACCTTCATGTCTTCCATCATGCATGTACATACGTGTACATGTTTTCATCCATGACTCCTCCATGATTTCTCTCCCGTTTAATTTTTTTTTTTTTTTTTTTTTTTGGAATATTAAAAATTTTTATGAATATTTAAACATATATAAATGTTTGTACATATGAAAACTACAATTATCATTCTAGTAATAAATAACAAAAGTGGAACACCAAAAAAAATTATCAGAGTTAGAGAAAAATATAGATAAATAAAAATTATCCAATAAGATTAATATTTTTAATTGAATAATATTATTTTATTAATGCTGATCTTACATATATGACATATTTACCGTGTCTCTACAAATTATGTGACTCGACTTTTGTCGGCGTGAAGGAGATTAATTCGATCACTATATAGACTATAAGATGAGGGATAAAAATAATTAATGTGAAGGACAATAGAGAAAAATCCCAAACCCTAGCTAGTCTCCAAATAACATCAAACGTCTCTACAAAAGACTTTCCTAATTTAAAGTTCATTCCCCTAAAATAAAATAAAAAGTTGTACTTTAACACACGTGTGTGTGGGCTCGGAGAAGTGTGAATTGCAAGGCACACAAGGCAAACATAACTTTATTTTCGTAGATGGTTATACAAATTACTCTATTCGTTTAAAAAAAAAATAATAATTAAATAACTTAATATACATAAATTAAAAAATATTACTTTTAAGATTAGACAATTATTTTATATCACATAAAATTTGTTTTTCTTCCTAAATTTGTTTTTCTTTAAATACACACCATATAATTTTTTTAATTTACGTGTTTGGTTTTTTAAATTTAAACAACAAAAAATATTTTTTTGATCTTAGAATTTGAGATAGAAGGAGTAAACGAAAAGAAAAAAAATACTTCTTTTGTATCTAAAATAATGATCGGTAATTTAATATTTTATTTTATAAATTATTAAATTATTGCTCATTCATTCTTTGAGAAGGAATGGAACATAATCACTCAAACCAAAAGCTTTGGCTAATTTTACATCGATAGAACTATATGGGTGTTGAGAATCAAAAAGCTCCATATTAAGTTTTCTGATAATTAAAGGAATCTTGAAGCATGTTGCGATAATGGTCCAATAGGATTCGAAACTACCACTCAAAATCATGACTAATAATATGACAAACACCTTATCAGTATATTCTTATGACAAGTGTAATCAAAATCTACAAAGAAATTTATACTTGTCCTAACTAAAAAGAAAAAGTTGATGCATATGTTTATTGAGACGGTGGATCAATAGTTAAAATTAAATAAATAATATTATTTAGTTAAAATAATTGAGGCCGTTTAATCTTAATTCAAATGTTATAAAATTGTAAATTTATCTCTGTTAATGTAATATAAATGCAATCATTAGTAATACATATATAAAATCTTTTTACACGTAATAAATTATTGCTCATATAGATTTACAGTCTTATAATCCTTGAATTAAGATTGAATGATCAAGATCAACTTAATTAGATAATACTATATATACAATTAATTTTGAATATAAATCTAATCTCATATATATATATATATATATATATATATAAAAGAGCATCTAGAAACCGGAGGCATGTCTGTTCAACATAGCACAATCATTTCAACCGCGTTATTAATCATCAACAACATTGTTAATCGACCCCAGAACCAGTGGCCAGGGATCCATCAACTTAAGAGAGTACAGCACGGAATTAACTAGCAGTGTCAGAATCGAGCTTTAAGAACCACCACCGATGCAACAGGACCGACGATCACTATACTGGAATAAATTGAGTTATTAACTATTCATGATATTACAATTAATTAAACCACAGCCAAGCACTCAAAGATTCTTTTATTTTTTTGTTTTCTACTAATGTCTTAAGTTTTTATTTGTTTTAGATTAAATTCAGCTTGAGTCACGTCGGACTCAAAAATTGTGTAAAGAGAGCGCTCATAATATAATATGTTACATCAAATATTCAAACTTTCGAGATCTCAGATGAAAAATCAGATTATTCAAAGATACCAAAGAGTGATTAGCGACTTCATTTTAAGACGGATGTATCGTCAGTTTGACACAACTTATTTTAAAATAATTTAAATTTTATTCTTTAATAAAAATAAATGATAAAAAATTAAAAAATCTATTAACTAACTTTTTTAATAAATTAAAAATATTATTTTATTCAATCTATAACTTTTTAAAATTTAATTAAAATAAATATTTTTAAATAATTTATTTTTAAAAAATAAAACATAATATAATGTAATAAGATATGACAAACATGGCCATAATAATTAATAATTGATGAGTAAAAAAGCAATTATTTTAAACACACTAACATATCTCACTACACAACAGAAAACAACAAAACGACATGTAACAATCTAAAGGGTATATCTACCATGGACCGGTGGAATTTATGAGTATATGTTAAGAGTCCTTTACTTTTGATAGTGACCTGAACATTCCTAGCTACCCAACCCCCTATTTTTTATCGGATTCATTTCAAATTTAGAAACATCTTTAGAAAAATAAAAATTATAAAATAAATATTCAATTACTTAATAAGAAGAAATTATTTTTAAAACATTTTAATAGATATCGTGAATAAAAAAAAATTATATAATAAATTAAAAAATTTATAATATTTTATAATAAATTATTTTTTATTTAATTTTAAAATATATTTAAAAAAATAATTATTTTTAATTTTAAAACAGATTAGGCATTAAGACTTCTGTTGCTTTAGAGCCTAGAATTTGGTCCATGAATAGTTATCGATTAGCCAATGCTACAATTCATGACTTTTTCTATCACATCGGTCTGCTTCACTGTTACACCTCCCATGTCAGAATCAATTCAAGTTTGAACCACCTCTCCGTTTGCTTTTTTCGTTCTAATCATTTTCTTATCAAGGTCACGCTATGCCACCATACACTTTGGGAAAGTATTTATTTATTTTTACAAATTTTCCGATAAGTGATTGTGTATTAGCTTTTTACATTTATGATTCATTAATTAACCACAGGAAAACCCACATTAAATTCATATGATGGTTAATCATCGCCTCATTGAAATGACAAAAATGTCTCAAAAAAAAATAAAAATTTCCCGGAAAATCTTGGGACAACACCAAAACGGAGTATTGATGGAACTTGGAAGTGCTATCAATCATAGTTTCTGTATGGTGAAACGTTAAGGGGTCTGGAAAGTGTAATAATTAAATGTATGTATTCTGATTATGTGGCCAAATAAATGTCAGAAATTACTACCTACAACGGATGCAATAATTTTGCATGCCCCTCAATGAGAAATTAAGCTTGTGTTTCACACCTTCATAGTAATATACTATATGAGAAAATAAAAAATAAAAATAAATAAAAAATAGAGGAGTAGAGTTACAGAATTTTGTTAAAACAAAATTTAATTTAATTTAATTTGGATAAAGTGAATTATTTCAATCTCTTTATCAATTACTATCAATCCCTAATTTAAAATAAATAAATTCTAACAAACTTAAATTATTAAGAGTGAAGGTGTTATTTTCCGGACGGAGAGAGAAAAATAGAGAGTTTGGAGGGTGGTCGATGTCAAAAGTTTAAGATCCAAATTGGACCCTCGAAGGATCTTACCTTTCGCTGGTTACGTTAAGGCCAGGTTTATATTTATATACATATAAATAAATAAATAGTAACTGTGTGGAAGAGAAAGTTAAGGGGTTTGGCCTGAACACCGTCCCAGCTATGAGAGAGAGTAAAAATGGTGGTGGTGGAGGGTGGGGGCCACGAGAGGTCTCAATGAGTTCAATGATGCGGTCCGCCGCATGATTGGCCGACCGCACCGTCCTACGTGGACATTCGCGTCCACATCACTCTAGCCGTCCACTCTACCCAGCCTCAGCTCGATCGACTATAGGTTTCAGTCTTTCACTTCCCATTTCTTCTTCAGTTTCTATGTTTTATTTTATTTTCCTGTTAAGGTTCCTTTATTGGATTTTAATAATCTAAGATAAGGTTGTTAGTCATGCCCGACTGTCTTTGCTCTTACTCCTACTTCACAGAGAAGCCCTCCTTGATTAAATTACTAGGTCTTTAAACTTTATTTTTTATTCTTTGATTGACCGTCTTTGATCTATTTCGTTCGTTGTTATTTAGTTAAATTGAATTTATAAATTTTTGGTCAACTTGAAATACGGAAAACACGAGGGATCAAAACTTCGTTCCTCTCTCATATGCTTAAGTTAGTGATTAATGACTATGATATAGGACAATTGATAGAATTGATAAAAAAAATAAAAAGATAAAAAATGATAGATTTTACTTATTCTTTTATAAAATCAGTTATACCGCAATATGTTTTGAGGTCTCTTCGCAGAGATCGTTCGTGTCTGTAGACAAATAAAACCACAAAATTTTACTCAATTCATAATAATAATTCACTCTACAAAAATGAGAGATTATAATTCTTCCAATATGAAAATAATGACTTAACGATCAAGAAATATCATAATTTAAATTAAAAAAAACTAAATCTCATAATAATACTTTATTACTTTTAATAAAATATCTAGAACAGTCACTTAATATAAATAAAATACTTAACAAAATATAATAATTTATCTCTAAATAATAT
>JAUMHB010052747.1:0-33243 GCA_032359685.1 Pittosporum tobira
AGAATAATAATTTGTGTAGAATGTCCTATACAATAATTCTAATAGGACATAATGTATTTGATTAAGACATTTGTACGTTGTAAGTTGTAATATTATTAATAAATGACAACTCAAGTCGGGGTGCGGATGCCCAGATTTGGGGGTGTCACATGTGTCTTGAGATTGGCCAACAAGGCTTGCATGTGTCTCCATTCTAGCTTGACACTTGGTAGGCTTATGTCATCCTAGTGATGTCAACATGATGATGTCATGGCTTACATCACTTTAGTGACATCATCTTGATGATCTCATATGGTTTATGTCATCAAGGCTTACCTTACCCTCCTTGCATCATCTTTTATCTTTTCTTCCTTTCTTAATAATTTGCCAAAGGGATACCTCCATATGTATGGCCAGCCCTAGGACTTCTTCCTAGGAGTCTTTAATTGCTTGCATTTGTAACTTCTATCATTGTAACTTACTCGTTGAGGGAAAATCCAGAAATAAATTACTATGAATTCTTATATTACTAACCAAATTCTAGTAATCCAAATAGACCTTGTTTGTTTTAGCTTATTGAAACTGATTATAACTCATTTTCAAAAGCCAACTACCTTAAAATTAGTTATTTTTATTAATTTTTAAAAAATTATAAGTTAATTATAACATATGCTGTCAACTTATTTTAAAAAGTTGGTCAATATGTGCTTTTTTTAGTTTATAACTTATTTTAATTCTAAAATAAGTTTAAAGTTGTTCTAAAATAAGTTGTGCCAAACAGACCAATAAAAATTAATACACCAAATAATATGCATTATAATTATTCATATTATTACACATTACAAATTCTTGGGCTTCACACTTAACTTGTTGATATTTGGCTACTTTTATTAAAGAAGTTGAAAGTCGCATCTTAATTATTTATGTGATCATCGGATTTAGATTTGATTGTAGGTGCCTTAGCCTGAGTGACCTACATATGTTATATTATTGGCCTGTGTGGCAGAATTACTAAATTATGATTGTTTTTGGCCGAGGGCAAGGACTTATGATATTGGTGGCATTTACTTGTGTAGTAAAGTCATGTATCCTAGCATGTCTAGTAATGATATCTTTATGACGATTTAATGACCAAAGAATTCAGACATTTATAATTGCTCTATTTTTATTCTTACCTTTCCCTAGCAGTTACATTGATAATATTTCATGTCTATATTCTCATTTACACTCAATTTGCTAACTTATAAGGCTATAGATAATTTTTCTTGTTTCAATTATGCTTAGTCATGGTACCTCTTACTGGACTATCTGAGCTCACTCATTTGTCTCATATTACTTTGAGGTGTAAATAACTAATAGCGGAATTATTAGGGTGAATGAACTAAAGGTCCAGATAATACAGATGCTTAGATGTTTCCGCTGCATACCTCTATAGAATAATGAATTTGTGAAAAATGTCTTGGTTAATATCTCTAGTGTGATATGATGTACTTTATTATAATCTTGTGTATTTTATAATAAAGTCATGTGAGTTTTTATATAAATTATTCTGTTGTGAATAAATTGATAACTCAAGTCGATTTGTGAATACCCGAATTTGGGGGTGTCACAGTAATACTCTATCTGCTTCAAAATTATTGATAATGTGTCATTTTAATATAGTAAATTTATGATATCTTAAATTCAAATTAAAGAGAAAAAAAAAACTACGAAGTGAAAAAAATGCCAAAATAAATAAATAAATAAAAACAAATATTCTTATGATGTCAAAGTTAATGTTGTAATCTATATCTAAAATATTACTACGTACAAATTTGGAAAATTTAAAGTACAAAATATTAATACCGTATAGTAACAAATTAATACTCTAAAGTGTATAATGCAATAATACTCTCGTCATTCCAAACTTAGAGTTACATATGCGTTTTTATAAGTAAATTTTTGAAATTATAATTCAAATTTCAAGTAAATTTATTTTATTTTGATTAATGACAAAGTCAATGTTGTAAACTTAATAGAAAATACTATTACGTATAAATTTTGAAAATTTAACAAATATATTATAAATTAAATTTTGAAATTTTAGTTTAATAAAATATAAAAGTATCTCTAATTTTAGAACGAATGAAATAATATATAGTATAATAATAATAATAGTTGTTGAAAAATAATGAGAGAAACAAAAAAGATACTGAAAGATAAATAAGTACTCACCTGCGTTCACAACTTTTTATTCCAAATTTGTGAAATTATAAATACAAATTTGGAGTAAATTATTTTATATTAATTGATATCAAAGTTAATGTCGCAAATTACATATAAAATATTATTATGTACTAATTTTAAAATTTTAACATATATATATATATATAAGAATTGAAATTTTAAAATTGTTAAAAAATGATGAGAATTAAAATAAATAAATACAGATCACAAAACCATAAACGGTCTGAACCATTTCCGTACACCGTTATTCGTTTTTAGAGTAAGATTATAGATTTTTATTAATATCAATATCATTGTTGTAAATTACATATGAAATATTAGTATGTACAAATTATATAATTTTAACAAATTTATATCATAACTTAAATTTTAGATATTCTAAAATATAATTTAACAAAATTTAAAAATATCTTTAATTTTGAAACGGATTAAATATAAATAATACCTACAATAAAAAATAAGAATAATAAAAGAAAAAACACAAAACGACAAACGACGTGTCTGAACCATTTCCCTAACTTGTCTTATTCATTTTTTAAGTAGGAGTGGAGATAAAAAGAGATGTTTTTATTCTTCTACGGTTTCTGCCATTAAGAATAACAAATCACATGAACCAAACAATACCGTAACATACAACACAATAATATGTACCAATCTAAGAAACGTCAAGCATACACACGTACACGTCAAGGTCTAATTTTGATCAGCAAAAAATCATTCAATAACAAATTCTCATAAACACCATCCGTCTCATTTATATTGCAACACTTATCCTTTTTAAACGTTTCACATTATTATAATATATTTAATTTAAAAAATTTAATAATATTAATTATCTAAATTATCTTTATTTTATCAAATATGACTTACCACTTTAATCACTATTATTGTATTTTAAATTATTATATCAATACTATACTCCATTATTTTATCTACTACTTCACTATTCTCCTATTTGAATAATAATATCAATTACTATTTTTTTATTTAAAAATATAATATCAAACATATTTTTTAAATTTTGCATAAAATTAAACTGTTACGATCCGCGTAGGACGGAGGGAGTATACATAAAAAGACCCGGTAACACTTGGGCCGGTAAAAACCCGGTAACTGTTGCTGTGTCTCACTCAAATCTGCTGGGCATATTCTTCTATCAAATCAAACGGCAATGATTAAATTGCAAACAATAAGAAAGTGTAAAGTAATGATGATTTTTCTTTTTTGTTATATGAAAATTAATGATAAATTAATTAATTATTCGTTCCGTCTCACAAAATTTAAAATATCAATGTTTTAACATTTATAGAATTTAAGATTTTAAGACAAACGCAAGATATGCTATTACAAAAGAAAAAATGTGTGAGCACATGCTCAAATAATTTTGTGAGCATGAATTTTAAAATATATATCTCGAGCAAATTAACATTAAAGAATAAATTGCTTAAAGTGTGCGTGAATATTTGTTCATTTCTCTTTATTTTCGTAGTAAAACTAAATAAATTAAAATATTATATATATATATATATATATTCAAAATATGTTTTAATTTAAATATATGAAAAAACAATAAATGAAATAAATAAATAAATAATATATAATCCGATGGGACACAGGGAAATACTGCAGCGTAAGAGAGAAGTGAATATATATTCTGTTCTCCAACTAAGAAAGAGAGAGAAGTACAAGAAAAAGTATAAGTTTGGTTTAAGCCGGCTCAGATTTCGACTCGGCTCTTATGGCTGAGCTTGACTTGGTTTTTCATTTTTATTTTTGATAATTTAATATATCTGTATCTATATCTATATATATATATAGGCACCACTGGAGCTGTGATTGTTTATTACTTCATGAGTCACATGCAGAGTTTTCTCACATCATGTACGACAGCACGTGGACACAGTTTTACTCACGAATTTTATTTTATTTTGTCTTTTTTTTTTAAAATGCTTCTAAATACTCTAAATATTATTAAAAAGTCTTATTTCTTTTACTATCTTTTCTTCTCAAATATTAAAGTGTGTTTTAAGCAGTGTTATAAAAATCGGCAGGCATACTTAGTCAGTATAGAAAGAATCTAGTTCATATACAGTTCTAATCGAAAATAGATAGTGATTAATCGGTTTTAGACGTTCAATTCACTTACGCGACAGAGAACCTCCTATGAATAATTAAAGAATTAATCAGATATAGACGAAAATTTTTAGAACAGTGGTTTTAAGCACATTTTCATAATTTTATCAGGTAATTTGTTTTCTAACATTAACTCCACATTTTTAAATTTATAATACTAAATTATTAATAATTAATTAATGATTGAAACCATATTTTTTTTAATAAGATGGTTAAGATCAAATAAGGAAGTACACAAAATATATATGAGTATCAAATACATTTTGCCAAAATAATAATTTTTAAAATAGAATATAAGTAGACTGTTGTGCAACGTGTAATATTACATTTGAAATTCAATGATCTTGAAATATGTGTGTGTGTGTGTGTGTGTTGGAAAAATAATATTTATAGTCTAAAATTCATTATTATATTGCTTTCATCCCAAAATATAAAAGTATTATTAATTTTTAAAAAGTTAACTTTGAACATTTGTTAAATTAAATTAACATGAATACATTTAATTTTTGAAAATTACTAGTCATAACTAATAGTATCTTATAATTAGTTCAAGATTTTTACAATTATATTAATTATAATAATCAAATCAATATATATATATATATATATATATATGTGGAGTTTGTATGATAATTATGCATTTTATACATTAGAAAATTATATTATCTTCCGACTATAATTTAAGAAGAAAACAAATACAAAACAATTAGGAGCCAGTTATGCAAGAAAATGACACTCCCACTTACTAACGGTACTGCCGGTTTGGACGGAAAATAAAATAAACAAACTTAACAGAGATAGAGAAAGAGAAAATTATAAGCCAGTCGATCAAAGTCTGAAAAGCCGTCGCGCTAACGTGCGCTGTCGCCTGTCGGTGGCCCTGGGGTATACTACTGTAGCAGCTAGCCAAGCTTCACTCTTTACTCTCTCTCCCTCTCTCTCTCTAAAGTTCATATTTTTCTTTCTCTTTCCATCTACTTAGCTTCTCTGCTACGAAATGCATTGACAGCATCTCCTCCAACTCACAGTCTTTCCTCTTGAAGGTATCTATTCATTTTCATTTATTACTGTTTACATTAATCAATTTTGCTTTTATTTCCCTTCAATTTAATCCATATACTCTCCCAGATCTTCTTACCTTAATTCACCGTTCCTTACTTTCTATCTCTATTAAATGTAATTTACCCTCATTTGCTACTCTCATTTCAGCTCAATTTCGTTTATTAATTGCGAAATTTTTGGAGTCTTGGTTCAAATCCATGCTGATCTGCGGATTGCTAAGCAAATTTTCAATAATTCAGTATGTATATGTTTTGAAATTTTTGGATTTGATGTAGATTGTGTGAATCTGATTAGTGCACCAGCACTGAGCTTTGAGTTGCTACTCTCATTTACTCGATTCATCTCAATTTTATATATCAGTTATGAGAAAACCTTGAATTTTGATTCATTTCCATTTTGATCTATTGTTTGTTAAGCAATTTTTGAGAAATTCAGTTGAAATTATATGTATATATATTTTGTATCCGATTAATGCACATTATATGATACTAGCTATGCCTTGAAATCATTACCCATTCAATTAGTGTTGATCTGTTTTATTTACTTTTTTTATTTATAAATATATACTTCAAAATTGATCTGGGTTTCTTTTGTCTTTGTTTATTGTGTGTACAGGGCTTGTTTGTGAATCTTATCTATTCTATAATTACAAGTTGATTGTGGTCTATTAGTGTAAATAATGTGATTTTGGGTTTTTGGTGGTGATCTTGCAGGAAGCTGTTTTTAGCTTTTTGACTGTGTCTTGGAGGTAGATCTCGAGAATTTATAAATTCAGCAAAAATGGCCACTACAGTAGGTTGGAGGTATGCTGCCAACAATGGCAGCAGCCTTTCTGCTAATGATCTGGTACTTGTTCACTTTCTTGCATATTTCTTGAACAGTTAATTTACTATGATCTATACTTAAATTAAAGAAACATTTTCTAAATCTTGGCTACCAAAATTGGACGTCTTAATCATAATGTTCCTTTGCAATCAAGTGGAGTGAAGAGGGTTGTTTAAACTTAGTTCTATATCAATGCTGAAAAGAACAGCTTGGAAGGTTGAAAGTAACTGAGAAGTATTTCCTAATGTGCATGTGCCATAAGGTCAAACACGATTAAGGAAAGATCTTGAGAATTATACAACGTAGTTGAGCTCATTCAAGGCTGAGTTCTATTATGGAATTTTGTATGTAGCGGTTATACAAAGAGCTTGACTTATCAGCATCATCTATAACCACCATGCTATATACCACTCACTAGTTATGAAGTCGTGTTATTGTGTGATTATTATGTTCCGGGAAAAAAATTCAAGCCGCTGTGTATTATTATTATTATTTTCTTTTGAACTACTTTTTTTCTGTATTGTTTAATGTACAATTTCCTCAAAATCATTTATTATATAAGAACAAAAAAATCATTTTCATTATGTGCTTCTTAGACAAATCCATATTTCCTAACATATCATTATTTAATTTCAGGAAAGAAATGGGGATGTTAAACCTCACGATCCTGAGCCTCCAACTCCACATTCACTAGTGAAGATGGGTTCCAGGTCAGTCAATCTTACGATATGCTAAAAGCTGCCTAGTACTTGCATTGTATGATTAATAACTTAAAGCTGAGAACCACGTGCTCTGTCTTCATAA
Source organism: Pittosporum tobira (assembly GCA_032359685.1). Classification (NCBI taxonomy): domain Eukaryota; kingdom Viridiplantae; phylum Streptophyta; class Magnoliopsida; order Apiales; family Pittosporaceae; genus Pittosporum; species Pittosporum tobira. The sequence goes on from JAUMHB010052747.1 coordinate 7,030, forward strand.
ACTGGGTGATGTTAACATGCTATGATGTTTGTCTTCGTAAAATTTTACTCTCTTTTATGACATGTCAAAAGCAGCAATTATCTTGGGGGACCATGTGTAACTTTGTTTTGCCTGCAGTGAATATCACCAAATAGGACTTCTCCCTTCAAACTACCTCAAAAAGTAGACCAAGGAACCATGCTTCTCTGCACAAACTTATGTAATAAAATGGAATCAGAAACATAATTGTTTTCATCCCTGCCTCAGATATATGAATCATCCTGATTGCATCATGTGTGATCTAAACTGTATAGTTGCTATCCCATCAAACAGAAAATTTGCATGAAAACTGATTGATGTATTTAGGATTTAGGAGAAATAACTGTAAACATATAAACTTAAGCTCAAAAGAGTAGAAGTAGCCTTTTTGTAATGCTTATAAATTATTTTGACCCTAGATCTAGGCAATGGGTTTTTTCTGTGCCTATATGCACATGTTAATTATACCTCAAGTCTCAAGAATTTCTTTTTTCTGGAAATTCCATTGATAGTCTGTTTTATGGAGGCTTTATGTTATGCTGTTAAATTATTTTCACTCTAAAATTTAGGGAATGGTATTCCTGCAAATTATGGCTTGATTCTCAAATGAAAAATTGTCAATCCAGCTTTAAGTATATTTTGTTTACAAATTTATTGCAGAGAGCGCAGTAGCATGGAGGACCCAGACGGTACATTAGCTAGTGTTGCTCAATGCATTGAGCAGTTGCGCCAGAATTCCTCCTCTTTGCAAGATAAAGAATTATCCTTGAAGCAGTTATTGGCTCTTATCGATACACGTGAAAATGCTTTCAGTGCTGTTGGCTCACATTCTCAGGCGGTTCCAGTCCTGGTATCTCTTCTTAGATCAGGATCACTTGGGGTAAAAATACAGGCTGCTAATGTTTTAGGATCTCTGTGCAAGGAAAATGAACTTCGGGTAAAGGTACTACTTGGAGGTTGCATTCCACCACTGCTCGGTCTTCTCAGGTCCAGCTCAGCAGAAGGTCAAATTGCTGCAGCAAAGACCATATATGCTGTTTCGCAAGGTGGGGCCAGGGATCATGTTGGCTCAAAGATATTTTCAACTGAAGGTGTCGTCCCAGTTCTATGGGGACAACTAGAGAAGGGACTTAAGGCTGGGAATGTGGTTGATAACTTACTGACTGGAGCTCTGCGAAACCTTTCAACTAGCACTGAGGGATTCTGGTCTGCAACAATACAGGCTGGAGGTGTAGATACACTCCTGAAATTGCTTGCAACTGGACAGTCAAGTACTCAGGCCAATGTTTGTTTTCTCCTAGCATGTATGATGATGGAGGATGCATCCGTTTGTCCTAGAGTCTTGGCTGCCCAGACTACAAAGCAACTCCTGAAGCTCCTTGGACCTGGTAATGAAGCTTTGGTTAGAGCAGAAGCTGCAGGTACTTTAAAATCACTTTCTGCTCAGTGCAAAGAAGCAAGGAAGGAGATTGCCAATTCAAATGGTATACCTGCTTTGATAAATGCCACAATAGCCCCTTCAAAAGAATATATGCAAGGTGAGCATGCCCAAGCTTTGCAAGAGAATGCAATGAGTGCTCTTGCACACATTTCTGGTGGTTTGTCGTATGTCATCTCAAGCCTTGGTCAAAGCCTTGAATTATGCACTTCCCCTGCACAGATAGCTGATACGTTAGGGGCATTAGCCTCGGCTCTTATGATTTATGACAGCAAAGCAGAAACTACTAAAGCATCAGATCCTGTTGATATCGAGCTGACTCTGGTCAAACAGTTCAAACCTCACTTGCCATTTCTTGTGCAAGAGCGTACAATAGAAGCCCTTGCCAGTTTATATGGAAATACCACACTCTCTAGTAAACTTGCAAATTCTGATGCAAAACGTTTGCTTGTTGGTTTGATCACAATGGCAAACAATGAAGTTCAGGACGAATTGATAAGGTCACTTCTTGTACTTTGCAACAATGAAGGCACATTATGGCATGCCCTGCAGGGCCGTGAGGGAATTCAGCTTTTGATTTCTCTGCTCGGGCTTTCATCAGAGCAACAACAGGAGTGTGCTGTTGCATTACTTTCCCTTCTATCTAACGAGAATGACGAGAGTAAATGGGCCATCACAGCCGCTGGTGGGATACCTCCACTTGTTCAAATTTTAGAAACCGGCTCTCCAAAAGCGAAGGAAGATTCGGCAACAATCCTTGGGAATCTTTGTAATCACAGTGAAGATATAAGAGCATGTGTTGAAAGTGCCGATGCTGTCCCTGCTTTGTTATGGCTATTAAAAAACGGGAGCCCCAATGGCAAAGAGATTGCTGCAAAGACATTGAACCATTTGATCCACAAATCAGATACAGCAACCATAAGTCAACTCACTGCATTATTAACCAGTGATCTACCTGAATCCAAAGTTTATGTTTTGGATGCATTAAGAAGTTTGCTTTCTGTGGCCCCCATTAATGATATGTTGCGTGAAGGTAGTGCTTCTAATGATGCCATTGAGACAATGATTAAAATATTAAGCTCTACCATAGAAGAGACTCGGGCTAAGTCTGCATCAGCTCTTGCTGGAATCTTTGATCTCAGAAAAGATTTGCGTGAAAGTAGTCTTGCTGTGAAGACTCTTTGGTCTGTCATGAAGCTTCTACATGTTGAATCTGAAAGCATCTTAGTGGAGTCATGCCATTGCCTGACTGCAATATTTCTATCTATCAAAGAGAACCGTGAGGTGGCTGCGATTGCTAGAGATGCATTGCCTTCATTAGAGATGCTTGCAAGCTCTTCCGTTCTACGGGTGGCTGAGCAGGCCATTTGTGCTTTGGCAAATCTTCTTCTTGACAGTGAAGTTTCCGACAAAGCTATGTATGATGTGATTATTTTACCTGCTACTAGGGTTTTGCGTGAAGGCACAATTTCTGGAAGGACTCATGCAGCAGCAGCAATTGCTCGACTTCTCCATTCTCGTAGAATTGATGCTGCCTTAACTGACTGTGTGAACCGAACTGGAACAGTTCTTGCATTGATTTCTTTCCTTGAATCAGCTAATGGTGGATCTGTTGCCACGTCGGACGGATTAGAAGCACTTGCTATTCTGTCAAGGTCTGAAGGAGCTACAGGGAACATCAAAGCTGCATGGGCAATTCTAGCTGAATTCCCAGATAGCATACCCCCAATAGTTTCATGCATTGCTAATGCAACACCCTTATTACTGGATAAAGCTATAGAAATACTCTCACGGCTTTCCCTAGCTCAGCCTGTTGTCTTAGGAAGCAATATTGTCAGTGCTTCAGGCTGTATTTCATCAATTGCTAGAAGGGTAATCAGCTCTCCAAAGGCAGCAATCAAAATTGGAGGGACTACACTTCTTGTTTGTGCTGCCAAAGTGAATCTCCAGAGAGTGGTGGATGATTTGAGTGAATCCAATTCACGTGCTTATCTCATTCAGTCTCTTGTTGGAATGCTGACCTGTACAGAGAAGTCTCAGTTGGGTGACCAGGGGGGCATAAGCATTAGGCACACTGAATTAAGGACGAATGAAAATGCGACAAGTAGCACGTCAGTCATCTATGGTTCAAACATAGCTATTTGGCTTCTCTCTGCTCTCGCTACTAATAATGATAGAAGTAAAATTGAGATTATGGAAGCAGGCGCAGTTGAAGTCCTTACAGAGAGAATTTCTCAGTGTTTATCAGAATACCCTCAGGTATCCAATAAATTTTAATTTTAATTTTTTTTTACAGGTAAGGTTATCTTTTGCTTTCATATGTGCTCACTCGTTATTGCTAACCTGGAATAGATTTATGCACTTCAGAACTTGTACCAGAAGTGCCCTTATATTCTTTTAAACTCTTGCAGGTCGATTTTAAAGAGGACAGTGGCATATGGATTTGTGCTTTACTAGTAGCAATTTTATTTCAAAATAGAGATATCATACGAGCGCATGCAACAATGAAAGCTGTACCAGTACTTGCTAATTTGTTAAAGTCAGAGGAGTCACCAAATAGATACTTTGCTGCCCAAGCTATGGCCAGTCTAGTATGTAATGGCAGCAGGGGTACCCTTCTATCAGTTGCCAATTCTGGGGCTGCTGGTGGACTTATTTCTCTGCTTGGGTGTGCTGATGATGATATACAAGATCTCCTTGAATTGGCAGAAGAATTTGTTTTGGTCCGTTATCCAGAACAAGTTGCTCTTGAAAGGTTGTTTAGGGTTGATGACATTAGAGTTGGTGCTACTTCTAGAAAGGCAATACCTGCACTTGTTGATCTACTTAAACCAATTCCGGACCGTCCAGGGGCCCCATTCCTATCACTAGGGCTTCTGCTTCAGCTTGGAAAAGATTGCCCCTCGAATAAGATTGTTATGGTAGAAGCAGGTGCTCTGGAAGCTTTGACTAAATATCTTTCACTTGGTCTACAGGATTCAACTGAAGAAGCTGCTACAGATTTATTAGGTATTTTATTTAGCACTGCTGAAATACGGAGACATGAATCTGCTTTCGGTGCAGTGAGTCAACTCGTGGCAGTGTTACGTTTAGGTGGGAGAGGTGCAAGGTATAGTGCTGCCAAGGCATTGGAAAACCTATTCTCTGCTGATCATGTTAGGAATGCGGAATCGGCCAGGCAAGCTGTTCAACCTTTAGTGGAAATTCTTAATACTGGTTTAGAGAAGGAGCAACATGCTGCTATTGCTGCATTGGTTATGTTACTGAGCGAAAACCCATCAAGGGCCCTAGCAGTTGCTGATGTTGAAATGAACGCAGTCGATGTTCTTTGCAGAATTCTTTCATCAAATTGTTCAATGGAACTAAAAGGGGATTCAGCTGAGTTGTGTTGTGTTCTTTTTGGAAATACGAAAATTAGATCAACTATGGCAGCTGCTCGTTGTGTTGAGCCTCTCGTTTCTCTGCTTGTGGCCGAGGTCAGTCCAGCTCAGCATTCAGTTGTCCGTGCTTTGGATAAACTTGTTGAAGATGATCAATTGGCAGAATTAGTTGCTGCTCACGGTGCAGTTATTCCTCTTGTTGGCCTTCTCTATGGCCGGAATTACATGCTCCACGAGGCTATTTCTAGAGCTCTTGTGAAGTTGGGGAAAGACAGGCCTGCTTGTAAGATGGAAATGGTGAAAGCTGGAGTTATCGAGAGTGTACTTGATATTCTCCACGAAGCACCGGATTTTCTTTGTGCCGCTTTTGCCGAATTGCTCCGAATATTGACCAATAATGCTACCATCGCCAAGGGCCCATCTGCTGCAAAAGTGGTTGAGCCTTTATTTATATTGCTGACTAGACCAGAGTTCGGGCCCGATGGACAGCATAGTGCTTTACAGGTTCTCGTGAATATTCTAGAACATCCACAGTGTCGTGCCGATTACACCTTGACGTCTCACCAAGCTATTGAACCCCTTATCCCTTTACTTGATTCTCTGGCCCCAGCAGTGCAGCAATTAGCAGCTGAACTTCTATCGCACTTGCTTATGGAGGAACATCTTCAGAAAGATTTGGTGACTCAGCAAGTAATTGGCCCACTTATGCGGGTTCTTGGGTCAGGTATACCCATTTTGCAGCAGAGAGCTGTGAAAGCTCTTGTTAGTATAGCACTAATTTGGCCTAACGAAATTGCAAAAGAGGGTGGCGTTAGTGAACTTTCCAAAGTGATACTGCTAGCCGATCCCTCTCTGCCTCATGTCTTATGGGAATCTGCTGCTGCTGTTTTATCCAGTATTCTCCAGTTCAGTTCTGAATTTTATTTGGAAGTTCCTATTGCCGTTTTGGTTAGATTGCTTCGTTCGGGATCTGAATCCACAATTACCGGAGCCTTGAATGCTCTTCTAGTTTTGGAAAGTGATGACGCTAGCAGTGCTGTAGCAATGGCCGAAAGTGGGGCCATCGAGGCTTTATTGGAACTTCTCAGGTGTCATCAGTGTGAGGAGACCGCTGCAAGACTTCTAGAAGTATTGCTTAATAATGTGAAGATCAGAGAAACAAAAGCCACGAAATCCGCAATTGTACCGTTATCGCAGTATCTCTTGGACCCGCAAACCCAAGCCCAACAAGCAAGGTTACTGGCAACTCTTGCTCTTGGTGATCTCTTCCAGAATGAGACTCTTGCTCGATCTGCCGATGCTGTTTCGGCTTGCCGGGCATTGGTGAACCTGCTTGAGGATCAACCGACTGAAGAAATGAAAGTGGTAGCTGTATGTGCGTTGCAAAACCTTGTAATGTACAGTAGGTCAAATAAGAGGGCGGTTGCAGAAGCCGGCGGTGTTCAAGTTGTGCTGGATCTGATTGGGTCTAGCGACCCAGATACATCGGTTCAGGCTGCAATGTTTGTTAAACTCCTCTTCTCTAACAATACGATTCAAGAGTATGCTTCCAGTGAAACTGTCAGAGCTATAACTGGTAAAATATTTTGTTTTAGTTTTTTTGTTTTTCATTAGACTTGGGATTTTAATTTTATATTATCAACACAGCCTGTCTTTTATGTGTGTGTGTGTGTGTGTGTGTGTGTGTGTGTGTACTTAGAAGAAGAAGAAAAAAAAGAGTAAATGGTGATGCGTGGCTTCTATGTTAATTTATTGAACTGTTTACGGTCTTGCAGCTGCAATTGAAAAAGAATTGTGGGCCACTGGAACAGTAAATGAGGAGTATTTGAAATCTCTGAATGCACTATTTGGTAATTTCCCACGTTTAAGAGCCACAGAGCCTGCGACACTTAGCATTCCCCATCTAGTCACGGCCCTCAAGACTGGGTCAGAGGCTACTCAAGAAGCGGCATTGGACTCATTATCTCTTCTCAAGCAAGCTTGGACAGCATGCCCGGCTGAAGTCTCTAGAGCCCAATCAATGGCTGCTTCAGAGGGGATTCCCTTGCTGCAATACTTAATTTTGTCGGCCCCCCCTCGAGTTCAAGATAAAGCAGAAAATCTTTTGCAGTGTTTGCCTGGAACACTAACGGTGATAATTAAACGTGGAAAGAATTTGAAACAGTCGGTTGGAAACCCAAGTGTTTTCTGCAAGCTCACACTTGGCAACACCCAACCCAAGGAAACCAAGGTACTAATATTAAACATGCTGAAGTATCTTATAATTTTTCCCTGTTATAGTAACAAATTGCCAAGAGTAGAAAAAAGTGAGCATTTTACAATATTGTTTAGGATTCTTCAAGTATCCATCCCTTACAAATTTGACTTGCCTGGGCCTATTCTATGTTTTTTGGTTGGGCCAATTTGACTTAACTTTGTCGTTTTTCCTCAGGTTGTATCAACTGGTCCGAATCCAGATTGGGACCAGCCCTTTGTCTGGAACTTTGAAAGTCCTCCAAAAGGCCAGAAGCTTCACATTTCGTGCAAGAACAAAAGCAAGATGGGGAAGGTAACCTCGTTGAAAATTCACAAATAAGAGTTTATTGGCATTTCATGTAATTTAATTATTTATTTAACTTTCTCTGTAATATGTCACTAACCATTTTTATTTTTTTGGCAGAGTTCATTTGGAAAAGTAACGATCCAGATTGACCGTGTCGTGACACAGGGGGCAGCTGCTGGGGAGTACTTTCTGCTGCCTGAAAGCAAAAGTGGCACCAAAAGGAGTCTCGAGATAGAATTCCAATGGACGAATAGTAACATGCAACAATCGGAAGTCTAGAAGAGAGTATGCATTTAATATTTTTTGTTGTTGAGTTTATTTAATATATATGTATATGTATATATATATGTTTCAAAGATTTGTTTTCTCAAAGTGATAATCTGCAGTCTTGAAACAGCCATTCATTGTATTCTTTTGTCATTTGATAATTGTTTTTTGTTTGATCTGGAGGCTATGAATTCAAATATTGCTTCGTTTTTCTTGTATTGATTGATATTATTGTGTGCTTGTTAATTTCGGAGGAAAATAAAGAAGCTTCCGGATACTTAAAACAATTTTCTTGTTTGTGTTTTTATGTTGTATCTATCTAAATATTCCTTATAAAAATCCAAAAGCTTTGCCCCCACTGTCCATCCAAGGGATTTGGTGTCCCCTCCGGTCAAGAATTGGGCCTCGCAATCATTAGCCAATATACTTTTCTCATGTGTTTTTTTTTTTTTTCGTTCATGTTTCAATTAAGGTCGAATTATAAAATAAATTTATAAAATATTTTATAACAATTATAATTACTATTAAAATATATATACATTTGTGTGTGTGTGTGTGTGAGAGAGAGAGATATATATTATTCATGCTCTGTCAAATTAATTTTTAATAAAAAATTATAACTATTTGATTTTAAAGATATAAAATTATATTACTAGATGTATTGTTTATTTATTTTTAATTCACTATTTCATTTAAGTTATAAGATAAAATATACTGAATAAATTACAATGTTTATTCTTTCTCAATTTTTCTCATACTTCTAATTAAAACTCGGTAGCTCATTTTTAATAAATTAAGCGTTTAAAAAAATTAAAACAAAAAGAGTAGATTAATACTCTATATATTAAGGGAAAACAAACGGTAAATATAAAAATAGTTTAAGAGGCGGGAATAAAAATGAATATAGAGATAATTTAGTAGGTGATAATAACATCAATTAGATAATAATAATAATATAGTTTAGATTGAATTAGAAATCTATTACATACATATTTTGTTTTGGACTATTTTGTTATAAATTTTAGAAATAAGTCACTTTGAGTTAATCCAAAAAAGAATATAAAGTTAGAGTTTGTTAGTTCTTTCAAAGATAAGAGGGTTAGATAACTTACAACTCTTTGTTTTTATTGTTTTTGCTTACTTTTGATACTTTGACCCTCTTAAACAGGTATATATCTTATACGTTAATTTTATTTATGATAATAAATGATTATTGAACTAATGCATTTTTCATATCTTAGTTGTATATAGAGTTTTATTATTTTTAGAATTTTATTTAGCTAAATACAATTGTTAGAATTTAAGAAAATCTTTATTTCCTAACAAATTTCTATCAACATATAGATATAGTTAGATAGATATCTTATAATAATAACTAAGAACCTGATAAATTAATTAAAAAATAAATTATGTAAATATGCTTGACTGTTTTAATGAATATTTATTTTAAAGAAAATAAACATTCTCTTCTAAAAAAACGTAATAATTAAATTTTAGTGGTTTAACATAATTAGACTCTATGAGAACTTTAAAATGTGAAAATGAATGAGAGAGTCTAAATATCCGTGTAAGGCATATGTTGATATTGAGTATTTTTTTATTACCAAAATTATATCTAAAAATAAGGTTAATTATTTTTTATTTAATCTCAGAAAGAAAAAAAAAACTACGTAAACTAAAATGTAATATTAATAAAAATATTACATCGCTACTATTGTTAATAATAAAGATCAATCAAATTCATACTATAAAAATAAGTTCATAAAAGGTCTAAAATATAAAATATTAAATTTAAAAATATGAAAAATGAACGTCTAAGTTATCTAATTAACTAATAGTTTTATATAAAATTAATGAATATTTCCTCATTCTTTTGTATATTTGACTTTTTAAAAATTGTGATCACATATCACACTTTATGTTCATTATTATGCATTATTATAATATTGTAGATATTTAATTTTTAAATTATATTATAAAATTTCTTATTATATTAAGGGCGTGCAATTATCAACATCTTACAAAATTTGAAATAGTTAATATATTTATTAAATTATGGTTATTGATATTTAATAAACTTAGAAATGATTAATATCTGAAATTGACTTAAATTTATAATATAATAATTTATAAATTACTAAATATAAAATAAAAGTTTCGTTAGCTTAAGATTCTAGATAACATATTTATTGAATTGAGATTTTTAATTTAAATAAGTTTTAAAATTGTGAGAAGAATTTATTTTGTTGACTTCATTATGATGAAAAACTATTGGAAATATGCATTATAAATAAAATTATTCTAGGAATATAAAACTTAAAGACTTTAGATCTCTTATTACTTTAATTTTGGTTTATTTTTAGTTTGACCATAATACTTTAAATTGTAAAGATAGTATTGAAAAAACTAATATTCAATTTGGGCAAATTCTTTTTCTTTTGATATTAAATTTATGTTTTTAATTTTTTATTTTACAATTAATTATATGAGATATATATTTTTAGATATTAATAATATAGATTTTTAATAATTGTAAATTAGTTAACTCTTTGAGAGAGTTTTTTATTAGTTGTAAGTTAGTGGACTCTATGAGATAACTCTATCTTGTCATATTAAAATCGGAGAGAGTTTAATATTGTTGGACTATCTGAGAAAATTCTATTTGGTACTGTATTTATATACTCTATCTATCCTAAAAATATTGAGTCCAGATACCTTTTTCATTGTCCCAGAATGATTTAATCTATCGCTTTTAGTTTGTAATTACTTTTTTATTCTCACTTTATTTCATATCAATTTTTTTTTCTTCTCTCTCTATCATTATAGAATACACTTGTAAAGACAATCTTGTCAAAAAAAATATATTCTCTCCTAAAAAGTTAAGTTTCTTAATTTGCTTATTTTTTATGTTTTATTCATTTTTTTTTTTGAAACGAATGTTGTTAATATAGATAATATGAAAACGATATTTACACTCATAACTTATTATATATAATAAATAAGAAATAGCATAAAGTAAACACGTTCTTTAAGGGATATGTATATATAAGAATGAACGCAGATACCATTTTCATCGTCTCAAAAATAATGATTTAATTTATTTTTTTAGTTTGTAATTACTTTCTTATCTTCACTTTATGTCACATCAAAAATTTATTTTTCTCTTTTTATCATCATAAAAATAATGGAATAGTTAACTAGTCTTATAATTTAAGTTGAAAATGAGAGAATGAATGGAATTGATGAAATCCACTTTCTCGAATAGAAATTAACATTCACTTCTTATTCTCTCATCCTCTTCTTTTTCACCAAATTTTTTAAAGACTAACAACATATTTCCTTCCAACCACCACTTCATTTCAATATAAAATTTTATTCAATTTATTTTTCTTAACGAATGAAAAACAATCGCAAAATACGCGAATGAAAATGAAACTTACCACCCTTTTCAAATATTTAAAGTACACTTATAAGAAATACGATTGTTGAATTTGGTTCCCTGTTTTTTTTTTTTTTGGATTAGAAATGAAATAAAATTTCTATTGAAAAATAACGGGCGTTAGAATAAAATATTTAATTATTATTAAAATTTAATTTAAAAAAAATTAAGAATAGAATAATTGAAACTCACCCCCTTTAAAATGAATAAACATTCGCAATTCATATATATATATATATATATATTCTTTTACTTTTAACCAAAATTTTAATGTTAGAAATACATTTTATTCCTATAATTTTTTAATATATTTTAAAATATTATTTTATTTATTTTTCTTAATGAATGAAAAATCAAATATAACATACGTATATTCTACTCACACGGGAACTGTCCTCCCTTATTAATTAAATAAAAAATAAATCTATTTCTCTCACTAGAGAAAAAAGAGCTAAGAGTAATGGAAAGCATCCATTCCTCTATGAATTGTTTATTTTATGTAGGGTGTAACTTTTGACAGTTTTTTATATTTTGTTAGAAATATACTTATTCCGTTTCCAAAAAAATGAGATTGGTTATTTTTTATTTTAAATTAAATAATTTAGGCATATATATTAATAAAAATTTATTTAAATTTTATTATGGAGATACTTAAATTTTCTATAACTCAAATTTTTTCTCTCTTATAAAAAATAACTTTCCTTAATTTGAAAACGTTAAGACATTTTAATCATTATTTTTGGGACAAAAAGAGTATATAGATATATTTATTTCATGTCAAAGTACCAAATTATCCTCTATTATTATTAAATAAAGAGAAATAATATATTTTTGGACCTAAAATAATAGTTTATCTGTGCTAAAAATAATGAGTTCAATTTTTTCAATTATTCATAAAAAATAATTTAATACATTATTTTTAATCTATAATTATTTTTTACTTTTATTTTATGTCATATTAAATTTTTTTCTCTATTATTATAAAATATACTTATAAAAATAATTTTATTAAAAAAATATTTTTTTTTAAAAAATTAAAATTTTTAATTTATATATTATATATATATATATATTTTTAGACGGATGAAGTATTAAAAAATGAGTAGGGAATGGAAAGTAGAAAACATCGGCTAAAATCCAAAACAAAAAGTAGGAGGAAAAGAGAAAGACTAGGGTCCCACTGAGAGGAATCGTCGCCGACCGATAAAATTAGACCTCCTTTTTCGGTACACGTAGATATACTCGGGGACCACCAAACGTGACACCTATTCTCACCTCTTTTTGCTACTTGCTGTCTACACTACGCCTCCTCTCTAATCTTTCTCACTGTCTCGCACTCGCACACACTTCACGCTTTTATCACACATCAATTAATTAAACTCAATCATCCGAGTTACAATGCGCATGGTGCGTAGTGTACACCTCCAACACCACCTCATCACCCACTCATCTTTCTCCTTCTAACCTACACCACTTTAATCTTCCCGGTAAAAGCGCCCCCCACCCCGCGGCGCCATTTAGTCACTTCTACATTACATACACACACTATTACAATTACAGATCTGTACATCTGAAAACCCTAAATATCGTTCATTGGTTGTATATACAGCTGACTAATTCGTTTACTGTTATTCGATTTGAGCTGCAATGGCGGCGGCTAGTCGAGCTTTGGTTGTTGTGGTGGTGGTGGTGGGGTGTTTAGTTATTGAATGTGCGGTGGCGGTGACGTATTCGTCTAGGCTAATTCATAGATTTTCCGACGAAGTGAAAGCCCTTAGGGTTTCGGCTAAAGGAGGAGGTGATTGGCCGGACAAGAGGAGTCTAGAGTACTATAGGATGCTTGTGAGCCGCGATGTTCAGCGGCAGAACATGAAGCTTGGTCCTCGGTCTCCGTTTCTCTTTCCTTCCGAGGGCAGTCAAGCGATGTCGCTTGGAAATGACTTCGGCTGGTAATTTCATTAGTATATTGGAGTATTATTAGTTGTAAATAAATTTATTAGACAAAAATAAACCGTGACTGAGTAATTATGTAAGCAGCATTTAGCTTGAATTGGTTTGGGTTTCTTTGTTGTTGGTATGGTTTTGAACTGAAGTGTCATATCATATTGTTTGAGTACTATATTTGTTCACAGCTCCCATTTCCAAATCTATTTGATTCACACTGAAGCGAAACTGAGCTAATATAGAAACTTATACATACATAATTCTATATCTAAAGGCACCAAATTGAATAGCATTATCTTTGTGTAATTAATTTATAACTTGATTTGTGTAGATTTTTGTACATGGATTAAAAAATTACACTGTTATAAATTAAAAAATGGTTTTGACTTCCAAAAAAATGGTTTTGCAAGTTTGAAATTGCTTGAAGCATTTCGAGAATCTAACTAAGTAAATAATGGGTTGGTTGGCTCATCTCAGTTCTATTATATGTTTTTTGAATATCAGAAAAGCCTTCATCAGTTTCTGATGTGGGATAACTGCTAAACACAAGTTACACAAGTAATTAACCCACCCATTACCACAACAGAGTGCTTATGTGATTTTTTTTGTTGGGGAAGTATCAACTGGTTGCATAGTTGCAAATGAAAGACTTTAAAATAGGTATCATAGTTGTGATTGTTTTCACTACCCTCTGCATAAGTCCGCTGCGCACCTTACCCAAGTATCATAGCTGCATTAGTTTCCTTTTGTAGGTGAGGAAATCACGCTTTCACCAGGTTAGGGTTTGATTTGAGATGTGAAAAAATAAACAAAATAGAGGAAATCAACCGAGAGAGACAAGAGGAAAGAAATTAGGGAAAGCTTCAAGAGGATGATATTGTGCTGAACTCTAGAGGGCTGTGGGATTATTTTAAAATTTTCTCAAATTGAACATGATATGTTACTCTTGGATTTATTTTTCTCCCGCTATAAGAAAGTTATTCATTTCATACTCTTGCTACTTTAAGTGGAGAAGGGTGTTGACTTAATAAGTAGTATATGAGGAAAAGTATTTGTATTGATTTGGTAAAAAATCCATTATTGAAGAAAATGATAAATACACTCCAAGATAAGCCTCTAGTACTCGGCATCTTGTTCAAACTTCTACAAGTAATGAAGTTGTATGTGCTTGTGGATTGAGGGAACAAACCCAATGCCAAAAAAAAAAAGAAAAATATGGGACTTGTATCTGTTTGATTTAGGTTGCATTGGACTGGGTTATTAAGTTCTTTTCACTAAAGTATAAGTTAATCTGGATATTTTTGTTGATGTTAGGATCATGGCAAAACTCTCCTAACATTGTAATCTGCTTGATCATGTGTTTAGAATAGTCAAAAGATTAAACAGTTCTAATGTTTCTGTCATTTGCAATAATTCAAAATTTTGTTGAAATCAAATATGGTAATTTTAATAATCTTCAAGGTTTATTTAGAAAAAATTTGTTAGTTCGCGCACTTAGAATATTCAAAGATAAAATTGTTCTAATATTTCTAACTTTCATTTGCAATAATTAAAAATTTCGTGAAAGCAAATATGGTAATTTTAATAACGTTGAAGGTTTATTTAGGAAAAATGCATTAGGTCACGTGCTTAGAATAGTCAAAGATAAAATAGTTCTAATATTTCTAACTGTCATTTGCAATAATCCAAAATTTTGCGAAAGCAAATATGATGGCAATTTTAATAACATTGAAGGTTTATTTAGGAAAAATGCGTTAGCATGGTTAGTGGAAGATAATTGTTGCACGTATCCTAAAAGAAATTAAAACCGAAAGCATTATTATATCTTTTTGGGACCAATGTGTTAACATTATTTTTTCCGCTGTTTTGTTTCTATATTTTCTAGGGTTGTTGAATGAAAATAAAAAGGACATAAAAATTGTAGCATGGAGATACTAAATCCACCTCTTTCCTATGTGCAGGTTACACTACACCTGGATAGACATAGGGATTCCAAGTGTTTCTTTCCTCGTTGCACTGGATACGGGAAGTAATCTACTTTGGCTTCCGTGTGATTGTTTACAATGTGCTCCATTATCCGCCAGTTACTATAGCATTCTGGTATGGGAGCTTTTCGTAATTCTCTATATTAACAGGAATAACATGCAAAAATATTACACCGTGGATATTGATCTTTAGTTTTCATAATTGCCAAACCCCACCCTTCAAGTACATTTACTTTTTCAAAGTATATCTCAGTTCCTATAAATGTCATACTCTCCCAATTTAAGGAGCGTTTATAGAAACCCAAGTGTACTTTGAACAACTAAAAACAATTATGCAAACAGAAGGACAATATAGTCGCTACACTGGAGGCTCGATACACGTGGACTGAGGCCTCAAAGCTTAAAGATTATATACCTTTTTGTTTTAATTTTAAATATGTTATAAATATAGAAGGGCTAACAACTTCTACAAATTACCCCGAAAGAGAACAAATCATCGGATAAAATATCTCGAGTTTCGAAAAATAGATTCTTATAAGCTGAAGTTTTGTGCATTCTGTTTTTTTCTTTATTTTCGGTCAACAGTCCTGGTGTACTTTAATTACATGGACCACTTTTTCAATTCTCTTCTAATGAGTTTGAAGGTATAGATGGCTTATGTTGAACTGAGTGTATATTTGTACACTCCAAAAGCTTTGTTGCAGGCTGTGTTTTTTCGTACCCGCATGCTTTTGTATTCTTTTCTTGTATTGGATTGACATCCCCTCTTTTGGCGCATTTTGGATATATCTATTGCTTATCAGAAAAATTAATTAATTAATTACACATGTAAAAAGATCGTAATTAGTTGTAAAAGAGATCGTACCTAATGAAATGTTGATGAACAATACTGTCTGATTATAAACATAGATACAGTGGTATATATAGTCATTAGTTGAGCTTCACATGTGATTCCAGCCCTTCAAATTTAAGTATGAACTTATTAAACTACTTTAACTTCAGGGTATTGAGATTCATACTTGAAAATGGCTTCATAAATGTGATGAGAGGTTGGAGCAAATTTACTTGCTAGGCTGCTAGCTTTTCAGTGCTTCTAGGAAATCCTTTACAATTGTTATATTTCTTTGCATTAAATATTTTTTTTTGTTAAAACTATTCTTGAATATTTATACATTTCTTTTAGAGAATGGTCATCATGAACCATCTTTAGCTACCAAACCACTGTTTTCTTTCTTGTTTATGCTATTAATACAACTTTGGATTCATTTCTGTATAGGAATTTCTTAAGTTTCTCCAGAGACATATTCTAGGCTGTTATGCAAATGAGGGCTTAACACGCAAATACTGATGTGAAAGTATTTCGAAGGAACTTTCAGTTTTTGCTAGGATTCAGTTACAGTTTTAGCACTTATTTCCGATGATTGATTGGCAGGTGCTCCTTGGTATTTGGGGGCATCTATTGTGCAGGATAGGGATCTAAATGAGTACAGCCCGTCTGGCTCGAGCACTAGCAAGCATCTTTCTTGCAGTCATCAGTTATGTGACATGGGCGCAAATTGCAAAGATCCCAAACAGTCATGCCCATACACCATTAACTACTATTCGCAAAATGTGTCAAGTTCTGGTTTACTGATTCAAGACATACTACATCTTGTGTCACGCAAAGCTGATGCATCCAACAACTATATACGAGCTCCAGTTATTGTAGGGTGGGTGGCCCTAACTGATCTTTTATTTCTTATTACACTCTATTATATTCTAATATGGTAACATACAGATGTGGACAGAAGCAGAGTGGTGGTTACTTAAATGGAATAGCTCCCGATGGTCTTATGGGGCTGGGACCTGGAGATATTTCAGTTCCAAGTTTTCTTGCAAAATCAGGACTAGTTCAAAACTCGTTCTCTCTGTGTTTTAACGAGGATGGTTCCGGAAGAATATACTTTGGGGACCAAGGATTTTCTACCCAGCAAACTACTCCGTTTCTGCCCTTAGACGGAAGATAGTATGGATGATTTAATTGCTTTTAAGGACTTTCCTAACATTTCTTCAGACATCCCTTTTTTATTTGCTCTTGTTATATTTTGCAATTTTTTTTTTGAGTTTGTGATTACCTCGTGCTTTGTCATCAACCAGTGTAACATATATTACTAAAGTAGAGGCATGTTGCATACGGAGTTCTTGCCTTGAGCAAACAAGCTTCAAAGCACTGGTTGATAGTGGTACATCATTTACGTATCTTCCCAATGATGTTTACGGAAGAGTTGTCAAGGAGGTAAACTCTTCTTTGACTGGATTCTGTAAGCTGAAATTAAAAAAAAAAAAAAGAAAAAGAAAAAGACAAAGAAAAAATGCGCTCGAGTATTGTCTAATAGTGTTCCTTGGGGTTTTAGTTTGACGAACAAGTGAATGCTACCAAAAGTAGCTTTGAAGGATATCCTTGGGAGTATTGCTACAAGGCCAGGTATCATCAATACAAGATGAATCTCACATTTTACCCTTGTTGAAGGATAGACATTCTCCTTATGTTCAACGGCTGACTTGGAGAATCCGGTTTTATACAGTTCTATTGAGTTTTCGAAGGTTCCGTCTGTTATACTTAAGTTTGGATCAAACAACAGCTTTGCGGTTCGGAATCCTATTTTTAAGATATATGGCAATGAGGTTAGTAGTTCACTATGTAGATCTTATCCATTTGTCTGAAGGATTATCTTGACATAAACATTGTACCTAGTATTGGTGTTTATTTCCTCCTGCTTTCTCAACTTCTATTCATTTAGAGTGGTGCCATATGTATTTTTTTTCCAATTATTCCCTAAATATTCATAATTCGTCAACATTTGAAATTAGGAAACAACTCAAAACCACTGCCAATTTTGATCTGATACACGTAAACCAAAAAGATGTGAGTAAAATACCTGATATATATTGACTAAAGGCCCTAGACACCTAATAAGCATATAATTGGCTATAAATCACTTTAATAACGGCATCTTTTAAATGTTTATTTATTTATTTATTTTATATATAATCCAACCATATGCTATGATAAGAAAAAAAAAAGGGATCTTACCAATTTTAATGAAATTTAATAATGTGGACCCTTATTTAAAATCAAGAAATTAGTAAATCTATGGCATTAATTATTGTATTAAAAGATAGTTAAATTTCAGTACAGAAAATAAGTTTCAGCACATAGAATTACATGGAAACTAATAGGCTTCGTTAATTGCTCATGTTCCTATTATCTATATGGTCGGGACAACCTTTTAAAATGTCATTATTAGATTGATCTATTACCCATCATTTATCTGAAATGATATTCATTCAACCCAAAGTAACTACAGATATGTTTCAAGAGTACAACTTTAAATAAAAATAAAATAACAAATAGAAGAAATGAATGTGTCATTCTGTAATAGATAAAGTTGGAAAGAGCCTTTGTATGCGATTTGGAAGGACATCCATATAGGGACTACTCCTCTCTTTGTTCCATTCTGTGTCTTTCTTGGCTGTAGAAACTATTGTGCTCATATTTTGTTTCGTTTTCTATTTCTTGAAGTATGAGGGATTCTTTGTTTGAGTTTTTTGAGTTTTGGAACCTGTCTAGGATTATTGCTTTGGCAGTAGTCTTAGAAGGATTTGAGTACTTGCCATGTGCAGTTATTTGGAGCATTTGGATACAGGAATCCCTTTTTCTGACATTCTGCTGATTGGAAATCTGATCGTCTTTTGAATTTTCTTGTTTCTTTGTCTGTTTCTTTGTTCTTTATCTTCATTCTCTTTGTTGCTGGGAACTCCTCGTCCTTCCATTTTGTAGTCTACTCACATTTATTTATGAAGTTCATCTTTAGGTTTATGTGAGAATATTATATTGGGATTGAAACTGATCTCCTATATATATATATATATATATATATATATATAGTTTTAGATGCAAACACAACATTGAATCAAAATACAGCATTCAAGTTGGAGCAAGATAATGTTTTATGTTTATGGACTAAGAATGTCTGTCACCGGAGATTTCATTGCAGTTCCTATAAAATACAATTAACCACTCAGATCATCTTTGTCCATCAAAGTTCTATCAGATATTTAAGAGAGTCATGCATTTGTTCTATTTACTACTCGGTAATAATAATATTTAGATATGGTGGCCTTTGTGGTGCAGGGACTTGTTGGATTTTGTTTAGCTGTACAGTCTACAGATGCAGATATGGCAACAATTGGACGTAAGCATTTGACTATA
Organism: Pittosporum tobira; assembly: GCA_032359685.1. Lineage (NCBI taxonomy): Eukaryota > Viridiplantae > Streptophyta > Magnoliopsida > Apiales > Pittosporaceae > Pittosporum > Pittosporum tobira. Next base: position 26,295 of record JAUMHB010052747.1, read on the forward strand.
GTTGCTGTTCCTGTAGCTTCTTCCTTCCCCTCCCTCCAATTAAATACCAAAACTGCCCACCTTCTTTTTCCTTTCCTAAAGCCTAATGGTCAAAATGAAATAGGGAAAGAAATTTGCGTGTTCAATAGTTGTCATAATCCTAAAATTGTTTCTTTTGCCAGAGAACTACATGACAGGATACCGGATGGTATTTGATAGGGAAAATTTGAAGCTGGGGTGGTCCCATTCAAACTGTGAGTACATAACCTCTAACAATAATCACATATGGTAGTTTGCTGATCAGTTTTCTTTCTTTATAAATTTTTTGGATAAATATTTCCCCATGTGAAGGGTGATGTGCTATTTTCTGTTGTCATTTCATTTCTTGTAATTAAAATGGAACAGTTAAATACTTTGTGGATATGCATGGCAGGTCAAGATATTGGTTCACTTTCTCCATCGGGGAATGGTAGTTCACCTGATCCATTGCCTACCGAGCAGCAGAGCAGGCCTGGTGAGCTTGCGGTCGCTCCTGCTCTTGCTGGAAGGACTACTTCCTCAAAATCTTCAGCTACATCAGTCAAGCCCATCTCACAGTGGTTATATTTGGCAAAGCGGTGGTTGCCTCTTGTGCTGGTTTGCTTGATATTCTCTGTTTGATCTATGCCACCTATATGGCCTGGCTGTAAATTTTCTATTGCTTGTGTATCTTTTGTGCGTTCTTTTAGGTTACCTAGTTGGTTATAGAAATGAGATGTATAGTTTGTGCTGTATGTTTCTCATTTTCTTTGCTGGATACTGCCATATTTAATCTTCACTTATCAGTGTTAATATCCCCTTTTTTGTTCTATTAACTGTCGTGTCATTAGTTGTGTATCTTTGTTGATGGTACCTAAGGGGTTATTAGCTAATCGCTTGCCATTATTGGGGAGGCTGTCCGGCCCTTATTCCATTCCTTCCTCAAGTCAGGAATGGCGGGTGCGTACTGAGTCATGAATCATCTTTTTGTAATCAACTCAAGTGTTCTTGCCCTTAGCCTTGCTAGAAGATAAGATATTACTTATTTTGTTTTGTATTTACTTTTTTGAGGTAAGGCTAAATCAGGATGTTATTGATCAAGTGTGTCGACATTAGTGACTACTGATTTAGTGTGCGGGTGATTCCCTCTAAGGCGGAACGCAGAACCCTCTCCTACCGGTGTACTTTTACATCCCACAGTTTTGGCAGATCACTTAGCCCTGTTCATCTTTGGCGCGAGAGCGCTCAATAGGTTGCTATTAGTGGCTGCTTCTGGGCAGTTGAGAATCAACAAAGGTTCATAAAACCAAGGGAGTGTACCTACTTTTTTGTTTGTAGCGAGGGAGAGAGAGTGGAGTTCTTCACGAAGTTTAAGACAAAGGAATAAAAAAGATAGTGCCCTAAAAGGTGAAAATTTTTACCTCCCCCCTTCATGGTTTGTGATGATCGGATAGACCAGCCCTTGGAAAAAAGGAGGTCTTCTGAGTCATTGCCCGTCTTTGTAAGCCTAGGAATTGGTCATTTGGTGAAATTCATCATCTCAGAATTCTGTTACTGAGAAATTTGTTGGCTGAATCATCATTCCACAAGAAGAAATGTTTTCTTTTTTTTATTAAAAAAAAAAAAAAAAACTGGACTTTGAGAATAAATTTTTCAGCCATGTTTATGTTTAAAATAATGATGAATGTTTAGAGATTAGCGGCGGTGATGACAATATGACACTTGAATATGTGATTTATTGTATAAATTTAGATATATTGTGTCATTTTATATTATAATAGAATATATTTTTATTTTTAAGATAAATGAGGATTTTTGTGGAACGGACATAGACGAGACAAAATTGTTGTTTGATGAGATGGCTTATTTTTCTGCATTGCTGAGAACACAAGGGAGAGAAGGCTTCAACGTTCAAATCTAGGGAAGATTCTGTTACCTCTTATCTCCATTATGCATGTATCCCGTATTTAATTCAAAAGACAACCTGGGCTTGTGTAATTAGCATTTGAAATGGATGCGATACCAGACTCTTTGTACATGGCATTTGTCATTAATGAAAATTAGATGGTTGTTTGACCAACAGGAGCAATTATTGGCGAGGGCCCTGACCACCGAATGCTACACTATTATATAATTTTCAAAATGACTAATATATACTCCTATTTCAATTGGCTTGTGTTACTCAGATGACAGCTGTTCACGAGTGGTTTTGGGCGGGGGTGGTGTGTGGTGTGTGGATTTCTTATTCCGTGTTAAGATTATCAAAATTTATTCCAAAAGAGTGGGATTAAACCATATATATATATATATTGTTAACAATCCATCAGAGAAGAGATCAAGAGTTCGAGCCACAACAGCTTCACGTTGCCGGCACGGATGGATACGAGTGAATAAAGAGGCGGCTCTTAGGTCGGTGAGCCGCCTCTAGCTCTAGCCAACTTTAGGCTGATTTTAAATGTATCAAGAAAAATAAATAATTTGAATAGATATAAACAAAAATAAAACAAATTCTACAATCCCTCCAAAGGATAGAGTAGATTAGAATTTGCTCTTTCTCAATGGCTCCATTTGATACAGTAAAAATATTTTCCGAAATTTTTTTTCAAGTAAAATATTTTTTGAAAAATATATATATATATTTTTTGATGTTTGGTTGTCAACTTGAAAATGAGGTGGAAATATATTTTTATATTCCATGTTCCAATTAAATAAACAATTATATTATTGCAAATTAATGTAAACATTGTTTTTATGTTTTGATGGGATAAAACTTGATTTTCAAGTGAAAACTTTACTATGGGCTACCAGTAAGAATATAATAAAATACTAGTAGTTAAGATTTTTAAAAAATAAAAATTTGAAATATATATACATATGTAGATTTTTTTTTTTAATAAACTCATTAAATTATTTATTTATTGAGAAAATAAAAGTAATTGTACTAAATTAAAAATAAAACAAAATAAAATAACATAAGAGAGAGAAAATATAAGTATTATGGAAGAATGAGAGACATAAATAATTTTTCGGATTGTGACTTGCAGATTTAAATTCATAAGTCAATTGTCTAAAATAACAAATAATTTTTTTGCTAATTGGAAAATAATTTTTTGTTAATTGTATTTTTTATGACATACTAAACATCATAAAATCTAAAAAATATTTTTCAAAAAATCTTTCCACGCCTATAATTGGGTGTGCACGTTACTACGTATCTAATACATTATTGCACTACGTGCCTCGACCAAATCTAGCAACTTTGATCTATGAAGTTAAAATAATCTGTGGTTTCCAACTGTAGGAACTTGAAAAGAAAGACATTTGATTTGATTTTTTTTTTTTCCGGTGGGCTGTTTTGGACTACATAAACACGTAGACTTGTTTGGTACATGTTTTTAAATCGCAGTTTATAGTTTAAATTTAATTTTAATTTTTTGTTAAAGTTAAATTTAAACAGTAAATTTAATTTTTTAAACTTAAATTTAAGATATCACAATCTACCAAATATGATATTTTACTACGTTTGAATGTCATAATCTCCTAACGTTCCTACCAAACGTGCACCTAGAGATTGAAGACAATGAAATAAAGGGTAAGGTGGAAAGGTGAACAATAATATTATGTGTAACGTTATAAAAATTAACAGATGCATTAACAAAATATGTATAAATTAATATGTTAAATTGTAATTAGTAGATGTCTAATTATATATAAGATGTGTTTGTAATTATAATTAATTAAAATTTTATACATCAATTTATATATAATTTATTAATATATGTGATAGTGTACATTGATTCAATTTCATATATGTATAGGATATCAATTTTTTGTCTAAAGGCAGCTGATATTAGGTAAGTATATCATTATTATAATATTATTGGCTTCTCAAAATAGTGTCATGTGCATTATTTGCACTTTTGGTTCTACCTCCCCCACTCCATTTCCAAAAAGCTATCATTCTATTTAACAGAGCAGGATCGTGCTTTCCTTTTTTCAGTCTTTCCTATTTGTTTTGTAGTTTTTTTTTTTTATAATTTTTTTTAGAGTAGGGTTTCCTAGATTGATCTCGACCATTGGTCAAATTACTTTTACTTGATTATTATCCCTACTGATTAAGTTAGCATCATTATTCTTGCGTTTTCCTTTTTTGCTTTTTTAGGGTTTTGGCCTTTTTGGTTTGGGGAATTATTGGTGTGTACTTACACGATCCATCAAAGTCGCATGAAGAGACTGGCAAAAGGAAAGGGGAAAAAGGGGGGGGTGGGGGGTGGGTCAAGTGAAGAAAAATCTCAAATATTTTCCACGATAATAACATAATAGTCACATTAAACTAATTTATATACTCATCATTCCAAAATTAGAATTTTCTTTTTAGTTAGTTTCAACATTAGAGAGAGCTAGTTTTTAATTTAGGACAATAAAATGTCAAGAAATTGAAAATAATTTTTTACCACGTAACATCTCATCAATCACTCACACTAAATAATTTCATAATAAATTATGTGTAAATACTTTAAGAAATTGATCGGCGCTGTGGAGTTTTGAATTCAAGATCTGTGCCAAAATTTTATTTTGGCACTTTTATTGGATCTCACTGTTACCTAACCTTAGTCTTCATTTCTGCTCATCCGATTAAATCTTAATTCCTCTCAATTTCTCTCCTCTTAATTGTTAGAGGCAATATTGCTATTGTAAACAAAAAAAATTATTTATATAAACGATCTATTTTTAAAATATTTTTAGTTTTAGAACAGGTAAAGTATAACTTCTGAATCATTGTGGAATAACTAAAATTAAACATATTGATATCCTAAAAAAAATTAAAAAAAAAATCTAATTTACTTCTCATTGATTTCAAAATTTAAATTATATAATTGTGAAAATACGTCGCTTATATTGTTAGACAGAAAAAATATATTAATATATGTGTGCGCGCGTGAGAGGGAGTGTGTGTGTGTGTGTGTGTGTGTGTTTCCACATGAAAATATGTGGAGAAAACTCGCATGCTTATTACACTTTAATTGGCCAGGTGACTAATGGGTTGCAAATAAAGTTGTAGCCATGAAAGCAATACGAATAAACAATGTTGTTTCGATCATGCGTGTGTGTATATAGAGTAGCACAAATGTTTCATGTTTAAAATTTATGATGATCGTGCCCCGCCACTAAAACCTATAAAAAGATTCCAATATGAATATGGTTGTTAGGAGACACCGCACAATTGATTTACAAAAAGAGTGTTAAATGAGACGATAACTCATTTTAAGGGGTTCGAGTTTAATTTGTTTAAAGTTTGGTTTAATTTTATTTAATTTAATGAATTAAATTTAAATTTAATTCGTTTAAAGTTTGAGTCGACAAAAAATTGTTAATAAATTTTTTTTATAAAAAATTTCAAACTCAACTTGTTAAAAATTTAATAAGAAGTTCGTTTAAATTAAACGAATTGAGTTTGATAAAAAAAAAAAAAAAAAAACTCAGATACTGTTCTACAGCTGTGATTTGCAGCCAAACGCGTCTGGCTAGTTAGCTCATTAGACGTGCTAATCCCACTTTCTCCAAAGGCAGCTCCCTTTGAAATAATTAATTTCATTAAACTTTTGTAGGTATTACACTCCCTTGTTCTAAACACGAAACCCAGATTTATCCGGTTCGCTCGATTAGAATTTTGACTAAGAGCCCGATATGAACATGCTTTAGGGCTTGACGGATCACTCAAAAAATTTTAAATTATTATTATTTTAAAATAATAATTTCTGATTATCTTGTTAAAAAAATTAATTACTTAAATTTAATTCGTAATTACAGTCGTCTTAATAATTAAACAAGCAAATAATTTATGTCTTAATTTTATTTACATCCCCGTCGTCAAATAAATAATGATAATGAAGGAAAGAAATAATGTAATGAGAAACATAAACGTAGTCACCGTATATTAAATACTTTAGTGGGTTATCAGTCATGTTTTAAAAATTCTTTTAGACGGTAAAAGGAGAATCTCGCACTTAGATAATTTTAATTTAATATTAATTAAATATAAATAGAGATTAATTAATTTTAAATGTTTAATTTATTTAAATATTAATTTTTTTTATAAAAATTAATCAAAATTAAACAAAAATTTTTTAAATAATAATTATTGGCACACTGTTTTCAATTTATCATGGGAGCGTCACAGCTAATCGGCTGATCCCTTCCATATGTTTAAAAAGAGAAAAGTCCCTCTCATAGGGTGCTCAAAAATTCTCCACAAGCCGACAACGCACCGATTAACAACCCACGTTTAGAGGAATCCAGCTTTATCCTACCCTATCCACCCTTTGATTGAATACAGCCATAGAGGTCACCTCCACCGTTGATCAATCTCTGATTTAACACGTGTGGGCCGTCTTAGGTCAAAACGTGGCAGCTATTCTTAATTTAATTTAGATTAGGACGTAAACTAGTTGAATCGAGTCGAATATTAACGTGTTCAGATTTTATTCGTATATTTAATAAATTTAAAATAAAATTTGTGTATGTCTTGTTTAGTTATTGAATCAAGACCGAATATGAATCAAGTCCGAGTAATTTAAAATTTTCGAGCGAATACCATCGAAGATCAATACAAAAAAATAATTTGATAAGATCTAAATAATTTATTAAATTTTAAAATGTGATCATATTCTAGTCGTTAATATTTTAATTCGAGCTCAAATCGAATTTTTAATCGAGTGATATTGAATAAATCTCGAACCGTTTGATTCTATTTATAGCTTTAATTTAGGCAATAGGAGGATAATTTAACGCTTAAATATTTATAATCAAATACTAATCAAATATAAATAAAAATTAATTAATTTAAATATTAAAAAATGACCTAAAATTTAAATGAAAATTAATTAAAAAACTATTATAATACTGGGTTAATCTTTCAAAAGGCATTGGGCCACACCATGCTTTTTACCTT